>VWZY01005186.1:162856-231322 GCA_013399075.1 Chloroceryle aenea | reverse complement strand
TATATCATAATTTTTCTAGTTTGTAACAATAGCCTTATAAATATTTTATTCAGTCCTTTTTCAATGTAAATACTTCCATTTCTGGAGGTCACAATTTGATCTGAGTGCAAATAGCTTTAAACAGCAGGGGGCCAAGCCAGAGATATGTATTCAGATTCGGACCCAGCTACTAAAGTGGAATATTTAAATGCTCATATACAGTGTTCATGCTGTTATGCAGCTGGAGAAGAAAAGTGATCAAACAAACGCATATTCCACATTACACATTCAGAGAGAGAGACAAAGAGAAAGAATAAAAAAGAAGAAAGTAGAGAGAATGATTACGTGCATTTGTAGCTTGCAGTTCTTTTGGAGAGTGCTCCGTTCATCCTTGTCTTGCACACACTCAGACGTGCTTGAGTTCTCATAATTTTACTCTCAGGTTGTTGTCTCCTTCCTGAAAGGAGAATGTAAGTAAACTCTCCTCTCTGGGCTGGCACCTACCCTTGGGTGTTCAAGGCATTTGCCTGTATATCCCTTTCTCTCTAGAGACCTTTGTTAGTGGCAGAAATCTCAAAGAAAATAATACTGCGGAGAAACTTATTCAGATAACCTATCAGAACTGTGAGGGAATGAGGAGAGAAGAATATATGAGGTTAGCTATCATTCCAGGGGAAAGAGACAGTAGGAACTCTTACTCCTTGGCCAGCGGAGAACCTCCAGAGAAAGCTTGCAGCTGCCCAGGGAAAAGAAAATCATTGATTAATCAACGATCACCATTTGCATTAATTGATGTTGTGGTGATTCAAGCATCAATCAGCCAAGCATAACAAAAACCACCTTGACTTGAGATCCTTTTCCTGATGTTTCTGTTCCTGAGTCTCATTGTAAATGCAGCATTAATACATCTTGGCATTTCCAGTTGGAATTTTCTCGNTTCTGTCAGGGGATTCACCTTGGAGTAGATGGTCCGGTGAGATTTAAGAGGAGAATACTTATTTTCAGATCACAAGGCTGTTTCACAGGCACACTTTCTGAGCCCGCTCTGTCCCTCATTTAAACACCCTTATTTGTAGACCAGGAGATACATTTAACCAAATTTAGCTCCCTCACCACAGAGATACAACTATCAGAACATACTGGAGAAGCCGGTTTACTCTCCCCACCCCCCCCCCAAAATAATTTTTTTTACCTCAACGATCTATGCAGATCTGATCATGTTCATACATTAAAGTCTCAAAAGCATGTCTCTTCTGAAAAGTATGAGGCCCTCTCTTTTCTACGATCTCTCTCTATATCAGATAGATGTGCAGCTCCGTGGTTTGGTTAGTAGGAAGTGCAGGAATGCCTGCCATAGCTCTACCAAAAATCTCCCATATCCCCCAGAAATGTGTTCACAGAACCATTTTCACTGTTTTAAAGTTATTTAGTTCTGAGTGTTTGCTTTCTGGTAGAAATCATCTGAGGGAGTGTCCTAGAGAAGCTGTTTGAGGAGATGTCCTCTCACCTGCTCTGAGAGTGTAACATGGAAGTTGAAAATCTTCAAATATAGGAACAAAGTGAAAACCAAACAAATGGAAAACAGTACTTAATAAAGGATAAAACACAAACTCATAGATAATATCAGGTTAACTAATGTAGCTACATCTAAAGCATTATCACTGTTTCTCTAGTCAAGAAGAAATGTCATTAAACAGTATTTCAGATCCCTTAAAAAAACCAAGTATTATCCTTTGCAGTCTCAATTTTTAGCAGAGTTTCTGCAGATAATTCAGCACACAAATGAGCTTCCTGATGGAAAGCATGCAGAAGGCTCCCTTGCTGCAAGTTGTTTTTGCAACAGAACTGCAGTATGTTCACTCAGTTATGATACAGAGCACATGCGTGCAGATGGGGGGGTGTTTCAGTCACAGAAAGCAGGAGCCACGTAAGACATCAGTGGAGGAATCCTTGGAAAGGCACAGCTTGATCAACAGTGTACACTTTCAAATATGGTGACTGTGCTTTAATTGCACAGAATCTTTTGAAGATGCTATTGCCATAGCCCAGGCATTTAATATTATACATAAAGTTGGGGGATTGGTTTTTCCCCCCTTTAGGCATTTATCAGTGTTTGATATCAATGGTTAATATCAGGGGTATGGAATCGTGAAATAGAAAAAAGCCCATAAAACATTGGAAAGTGGCTAAAAGGTTAGAAAACAAACAAGTAACATGCAGGGATGTTAAATGATAAGCAGCTTTCCTTCAGCAAGCTGCTGCTTGGGTGATGAAGAAAACCAAACCCTCCCTGTGCAGTTTGGTAACTGTTGTACCTTAGGAATGGAAGTAAATTGTGCAAAAGCAGCAACCTGGTATCTCTCATAACTCCATTACTTTTTCTTTGCTTGATTCTTCAGAAAATTATAGAGAGGGGTTTTGTGTGATCCCCCTTTAATACACCATAGTGTGATGGAACTCAGGGGCAGTCAAGAAGCAGCAAATACTCTAGCAAAATATACTGATTCTGTACTTTTGAAGCAGCTGTTTATGTGCTTTGGAACACTCTGTGCATCAGGTTATTCATAAAGAAAGTGAATGCAGCACACATTTTGGATCCTTTAAGTGATTTTCTTTTCCTTTGGCTGCTCAACGTTATTGAAATCTGAGGTGTGACAGAAATACATGAGCAGCATTAGTTAGAGATAACCCTGTATGAAAGGAAGGAAAGTGGATCATCCCAGGCTCATGGAACCAGGGGTTCACAAAATCCTCCGCTGGTATTGAGAGAGCTCAGTAACAAGAGGAAATATATTATTAGAGGTGTAGCAGCGGTACCTCAAATATGAAGTATGGAACCATGCAAAAGTCTGAACCTGATCACACCAGAGGTTGCTCCTGCTGTATGTTTATAGCTTATGCATATTGTTCTTTATTCACTCCAGTATCTATTTTGCAATACTAGAAATGCAGAGCATCAGAAGAAACATAACTTCTCTCTTCACCAGTAGGTATAGCCAAGTGAGCAATAAATAAGAGATGTTCTACAGCAAGCAGGGGAAAATCTTCCTAGTTTTTTGATGATGAAGGATAAAACTAAACTATTTTTGTCTTAATACACATTTAATATGTGCTTAAAAGCGAAAATTAAAACTTAACTGTCTTAATGTGTTTAAGGACAGTGACTTCCTTGAGATTTTCCCAGATATTTTGAGCTGGCTCTATGTTTCTGGCATGAATACAAATGCTGTTTACAAGAATGGCAAGTACTGATCTTAAAATCATTCACCAGCCCTTAAGAGTTATATTTGGAGCTCATTTGTTTCTGCTTTTATAGCTTATTATTTAGCTTTACTAATTAATTTAGATTTTTTCCTCTTTGGTTTTATGCCAAAAGCTTTTTTTAATTAATACTTAAATTTTAAGGGGGAAAAAAGGAAATGTAATGAAAAAAAAAAATACTACTCATATATACAAAGAGGTGCAAGACAAACATTCTTATGAAAATAACACCTATTAGGAGCATAAGTATGTTCAAGTAGAACTGGAAAGTGGTGTTGTTTCCTCCAGTGGTAAAAGGAAAAAGCTTTGCCTGATAGAAAAGAACCGTGGGGTAGTCAAGGGTGGCTTTAGAAATTATTTACCTTCTTAGGCAACGTTAGCAAGCCAGCCTTTTAGCTCTATCTGTCTTGATTATTTGAAACTAAATGTTTTGTGCAGGAAATGAAAATAGGTTGATTAAGCATATTCTCGTCCGCACCCCATGCAATCCTGTATATTGCTATGACAGCCTGTGATGCAGTACAGCTACAGTGCAGAGGTAATAGATGGGAAATTGTTTCAGACCCCAGTGGTTGTGGTGCATGATTATGATACAGGCTAGCAATCACAGAAATTGCTTCTGAAAGTCATATACAGCTCACCCGTTCACTCAGCTGCTCGCACAAGTCCGCGGATTTGTGTGCTTCAGCAAAACATATGTTATAAAAGAGTTATTTATAATGAAGTCTTGCAGATGAGTCTTATTTTTCTAACTCCTTCATGTGGATTATAGCTTGTGAAGACAGGAGAGAAGAGTTATATCGAACTGTTCTGTAAGTCATTATCTTCTCTTGACATATGGCACAATTTCTGGTTGGAAGCAGATGCTGTCAGTGTAGCAACCTACAGCCAATGAAGACATTGTCACTTGTATGGTTACATTGCAGTGAGGGCATAATTAGTCATTTTACATCTACTTTTATTTTGACAATTAGGAAGTTGAACAAGAAAAAACTACAGAGGAACTGTGACTTTTCTACTTCAGTCAGAATGCAGACTTGAGAACTGAGGAGTGTGCACTTTGCACCTCTTCCAAGTTCAATTTAAATTGAACTAGCACTGAACTAACAGGTTTCCTGGATGTTTTTATCATAGATATGCTTAAACGTCTGCTGTAAATTGAAGTAGGATAAATGTATTAGAAAAGAAGTAAATATCTCCTTGGAAGTATCAATGTTCTTTCTGAGAAGTTTCATATCAGACATTTAGAAAATACGTAGTATTACCAGTTTTATACAGCATTTATGGTAGTATGTTATGATCAAAGAAAGGAAAGAAAAATAAAATAAAAAAAACTAACCAAGAACCCAAAGCTGAGAATATACAATGGAAATTGTGCTTTGCAGATATTCTAGTCGTCTCTTTTCTCTGAAAGCTATGAGGAAAAGGCTGGCTTAGCTTTTCCATTGGCTCAGCCTCCAAGCACAGATATTAAGGGTTTATGAAGCTGCTGATTATGTTTTCTGACATCATAGTAGCCTGTGACTACTAGCTTGGAACTACTTGCTGGATGTCCTGGGGTCTAATCTGACTTCCAGTGAGGTCAACAGAAAGACTCTCAGATGAGGGCCTCTGACAGGCACCTCTGACTAGGGTGGGCTGCTGGGTGAGTCAGGTGCAGGAAAAAACAAAACAACAGAACAGTTTAGGTTTTTTGTTGAGAGAGGTTTCTGGTTTAGGGAGAGGAGATCCAGACCTCCACTTACTGTACATTAAAAACTGCCTATATATATATAATTATGCTATTATTTTAGGAAATGTTTTGATGTACCAGAAGTGGATCAGAGAGGTTTTGTTAATTCCTCCTGTAGTCTACAGGTAGAATAACCAACATCCAAAGTTTTTATATCTGGAAATAATGAGAAATTTGGGAAGCAATCATTTTCAGCGGCTGAAGAAAATAGGGTTTTCAGTTGCTTAACAGATGGACTTCAGAATTCCCATTAATTTTCAGAATGATATTCCCAGTTTTATTTTCCATCATTTAAATAGATATTTACCTTCTGTACCAAGCCCTACTTACATGACCCAATATTATTATTATAATCAAAGCAAACTCTCCCCAGTGATTGTATGCTCCATATCTCAGCCTCTTAATGAGAACATTGGTAACTGAGAAGCTTTCATTGTACATATTTTACACGTTAACATCACAAACCCAAGCTCCTAATAAGCCATCCTTTTTATTATGTGATTTCCTCAGTGTGCCTATACAGTTTTCAGTGTCTTTAATTCTCATTTCAGCTAGAAGACAAGAAGTCACCTAGCAACTTACAGAGATAGATTGTCTCTCTCCCTACTGGCAGATGAAATGACTAAATAAAGGGAATAATAATTTTTTTTTTTTAGTTTTTTAATTAAATGTTTACAGCTATTTGAACCTTGGGAAGCAACTAGAATGTGTCCCACAACGACAAACATTGAGTTAGTGCTACTTTGCAGCCTTTGACAATTTCTGTTTATATATATATATTTTTTTTTTCCTTTTCAAATGATGACTGTGGAAATTATTAATATAAACAACTCTAAATTATGGGTCTTTTAAGACATCTCCTGGGCCACTTCCTGTGATCACCTTTTATCAGCTTCATCAAGGTAAACCAGCACTAGTCTCCCACAGAAGCTGCAGGTGTTCAACATCCTATTTTGACTATTAGGTCAACTCCTCAAGGTCTAAATGAGGGACAAAGCTTTACTCTTCATGTTCTCAGAAACATTGTGGCCTTCAGCCTGGCACTTTTGTCCGTCCCATGCATATGCTGTAATGATTATGGTATGTTCATCTTCAGAGTACTTCTCTCAGTTCCATAAAAGAATATATCTTAAAGATGAAATTGAGTTAAGACTATGAACTATTTTATAGAACATAGCACAACAACCACAATCACAGGACATATATTGCTACCACTCCAATTTTTACTTCAGCATGTTCAGACCTGTTTCTGCAAATATAAATTCACAAATATTTTAAAGCAATATGTAATAATGAGAAGTCAAAAATATCTTCATTCAGATCCCTTTCAGAAAGGATGTGACAGCAAAGTTAACCGAAGCCGGTCCTCTTCTCACTGCTTTCTCCATCCTTTGGCAGATAGCAGAAGACCAGGGCCATTGTTCTGTTTCACACACACAGCTCTTTATGCAATTAAAATGCAATATTGAAAATGATAATTTGTATAAACATTTATCGCAAAGGTTGTATGTGTCAAGTGACCTGTTTTCTGGCACTGTTTCCTACAGCAGTTTGATTTTATGCAACCCATCTGGAACAAACTCCCAGAGCATTTTAACTCTGAAATGCAATTTTAACTTTGGTCTCCAGATGGTCCAGCTCCTTAGAGTTTTACAAGTCAAGTCACAAATAAAGTTATCTGTGCAAAAATAATAATTAACAAAGATAAGCACTTGCATTTAGCAAAAAAAAAAAACAAACCCAGTCACAGAAAATTGTCATCTACAATTCAGAAAGTGTGCTTGATTTTCTCTGTTGACACAGACCCATAGAGAATTGGGATTAAACCAAATCATTTGTTTTCTAAAGTTGAGGAGCCTCATTGTTGGTCTCTTCCCTTCATGCAGGAGCTATACTAAGGCCCAGGACCGCTGGGCTTGGCTGGGCTCGCTGGAGGAGGTGGATCTGTCCCCTTGGCAAAGCCATGATCCTGCCAGCCCTTTGGTCCTCAGATCTCCAGCCTCATGGGCTGGCCCTCCCACTGCTCCCTGGTAGGCTCAGTTTTTGGAAATGGGAACTTTCCTTGCATTTAGCACAGAAATGACTGAGAAAGTATCAGAATTAACTGCTGAAAGGTGAATGACTCCCAGTGTTATTGCAGACCAAGGAAAGTATTAAGAATCAGGGAATTTATTTTACAGGCAAGAGTTGGAAACGTCATGGCTGCTTTCAATTTAAAATGCAAACAAAGTCAAAAGAAATATCCATCAAGCCATCATCTTTTGGAATGAGATTCAAAACACTGAAGTTAGAGGCTTGTTTCCTTTATTTTATCATGGTTAGAACAAGAACAGCCCATACTGCTCAAAACCACGGGGCTGCCTGCCCAGTGAACCTTTGGATGTAGGGGTTCAGCGGTGTCTTTCTGGGCCAGCTCCTCTGCTAATATTAACCCACCCAGTTGTTGTGTATGGACCAGTGAGGGTACTGCACTCCTCTGTGCATCTGCTCTGACTTGCAACTGAAGCTCAGACAAAAGGGGAAACTTTCAAACATTGCTGTGAATCACTTGGCAATATCATTATCTGCAAGAGGGATTTCTTCCCCCCACCAACCTCTACCTTGTCACCTTTCCTTTCCTATTCTGCTGAGAGAAATCATTATTTTTAAGACTTTTGTATTCTAACTGTAGAGGATTTATTTCTAAGAAAGTATATCCTTCCCACTGTGGTTCCTGGTGTTATTAATGATACTGCACTGCTTTCCAAAGTTGATAATGGTTTTCTCAGTGCTTCAGAAATATTGCCCTGTAAACACTGGATGTGTTCAGAAGCTCTGACACCCTAGGTTAAAATTTAGTATTCAGGTTTTTGTGGCCATTTGTGCATATTACTAATCATCTGGACTGGATACGTGTTCAGTTGAGTTGTACTTGGAACCTGAAGACAGCTGGTGCCTCTGTTCTGCAGATCCCATTACTCCATAGAGAGATAGGAGCTATCTTTAAATGACTGCAGTTTCTCAGAAAAGAAAATTAACCTGTGTTGAGCTCTATGCTGTCACTGTTGGTTTGTTTCCAGTTACCAAATGAATTCATTTATGGGAGTTTTGATATCGCTCTGCTGCGCCACGGCTGTCATGGGAGGTACATCTGAGGGTTTCAGTGGAACTGTTTAAACTAGAAAGCTAGCACATGTGTGTTTTTATATATGTGGTCATGTGCATTGCAGACTGAAGCTCTAATACATTTAAGAGTCCCTGTGTGCACTAGCGTGTGGAAAATGAGTTCATTTGTAGAAATCTGTATTTTCATTTAACTGCTCAACATCACTGTAGGCATAGCTTTTATTAGACACGTGTTTGATTCTTTTTCAAGTTTCTTATTGTCCATAAAGATCTGAGTTTTAGACAGAAGATTTGAAATAGTTGGAAAATATTAATGGTCATTTACATAACTTCTAAGGTAATTAACAGAGAAAAATATAAATTTAAATCTGAAAGGCAAGAGATTCTCACATATGCATGAGAGATTTCCCAGCAGTCAGAAATTGTATAAATGCTTATGTCTTATTTTTATGAAATTGATAAATCAATTTTTAATTCCTTCTTGAGGTTATTTCACTCAAGCTCTCATCAGAGACCTGCACACACGAAGCTAGTATCTTTTTATTTCTCAGTCTATTGATATCTAAATGGCTTTTATTTAGATCTGAGAAAATAAGATTTTTATGAACAATATGCTCTCATGATTCTGATGTGCCACAGACCACTTAGGTTTAATTAGAGACACGTGATTATAGGGGTGAGTTTTCTAACTTCTGCTTTCCTTGTTCTGGTAAAGTTTTTCTTATCTAAGGTCTTGAAGCAATGCAGTCCAAGACTGCAGTTGAACTTTCCCTGAGCAGGGCCTGGTGAAAGCTGTGGGTAACTGCTGGAGACAAAGGGGTGGAGAGCAGCACTAGTGGGCAGGCCCTGACAGGTTAAATATCAACATTTTATACTACAGGTCTTACAGTGATATAAAGATTTTCTTTATTGCAAGTAGCTAAACTGTGAAAGCTGAGGGATCAGGAGGCAGCAACTCTGTCTCGCAGGTCCTGTGGTGCCATTGCAGCCACTCAAGGCTTGCAGAGGAGCTGTGGAGGAGGGTGTGCTGGCAGCCAAGGGCAGAGCGTGTCCACCACATAGAGGTAAACTGAACCCACCATAGTTCTTGTGCACTGAGCGTCTCAATATCTCCTTGCTGGCCCCAAACTTCTGGAGGAGCAAAAGGAATAGAAATTCTAGTTTAAGCAAAAGCTTTTCAAGTGAACTCTTGACTAAGTCAAACTCCACGTGAACTGTTCAGGAATTCAAGTTATGGTATCACACTGGAGAAAACAGCCTCCTGAGGTTTAATGAACTACATACAAACAACATGGAAGTTTTCCAGGGAATTCCTAAATTCTGTTTCCATTACTCCTACATTCATGAAATACATGGCTGCTTAATGTAGTTGGATAAAAGCTTTTGAGATGGAAGAAAAAAAAAGATTTTTATTGTGGATCTTACAACTCTGGTATGTCCAGGGGAGAGCTGGGAGATCACGGCAGCAAGCTGGCTGCAGTTACTTTACCAACAGCCAGTAAAATCTGGAGCTGCTTTAAAACAAGCATGGCTAAGAGTCTTGTACGGCTCAGTTGTGAATTCCAGAACACAGGGACAATTCCTTGGAGACTTCCAGTTCATTCTGAGGAATCTTTTTTTTTTCTTAAGCACTAAAGTGTTTTTAAATGAAAATAAACACACTTCCCCCCACCGTGAGATATCTTTTTGTTTCTCTCTCTCCCACCCCCATTTAGTTAACTTTTTTAATTGACATTGTGCAGTGTGCTGAGCACACTCTGGTAACATCCCCAGCACTTAGTGGAGAAAAAAATGACTGGTCACAGCAGCTTAAACACATGACATTTTAAGCAAAAGGGATTCAGGGAAGGACAGCTCTCTTTGTAACAAGAGACAGCAAGCAACAGAGCTGTCATTTGTTAAATTGGGTATTGTCTCATTAAATTTCTAAGCGTAGTGTGTCAGGAAAGATTAGGAGCAGACTGACAGATTTGACTGGCTCAACAACTTTGCCACAATCACCCAGAAAACATTAGCTTAGCTATTAAGGATATACGCAAGCTAATTTTTGACAGACATTTGCTGTTACATGAATTTGATGTAATTACAGTTCGTTGAGTATCCCAGCCATAAAGCAAACATACCTTGCCATATGCTGAAAGAGGATGAAGAGATAAGCTAGGGAGGATGAGAGAAACTTTATGACTTGATCTTTTCTTTTGACTTGAGGGATATTCTTATCAAACAAACCATTCAACAAAATGAAATGTACCTCGAACCTTCTGTCAAAATCTGAGGCGAAACAGAAGACTTTCTCAGGTTTCAAAATGACCCTTTTCCCATCTTTTAGGCTGTCATATCTCCCATTCACCAAGCATGGGAAATAAAAATATGGCAGTACTATTACCAAGGTAATCATACTGTGCTCCAGGACTGGATTTGCCTGTGAAGTATTCAGGTTGAATTCTAGGCCAGAATAAGAATAGTGCCTTAAAAGTAAAGCAAACATTTGCATGAAATTTGAGTGAGTCATACTTAAACCATGTAATATTTCTCTGCGAATATTTAAAAGCTCTGAATTTTTAGTTCATTTAAATACAAAATTCCTTCATTTTCATTCTGTTTTGACAAATTTTTGGCTAGACTTAAAGGAGAAACCCCACCTCTGGGAATAATGTAATTGCTGAAACACCGGGAGGGCTGGCGTTCCCCGGCCTCTCCTGCCCTCAGTGGGGTGAGGAGGCACCTCCTCCTCCTCCTTCCCTGGCCTTGCTGCTCCCAGGGCTCTTCCTCGCACTTTTCCTCCTCACTCTTCGCTGCCAGGCAGCCTTTCTCCATTCCTCAAATACCATTTCACAGAGATACCACCAGCTTTGCTGATGGGCTTAGCTATGGCCTGCACATGGAGGGGCCATCGCAGAGCCTGGCACTGCGCAGCCCCTGCTTCTGCCCACAGGAGCCGCTTTTCTCAGGACACAGGTTTTGTGGGCCAAATCTCTGACAATGCCGTCGTTCCTCTGCTTGCAAAGTCAGAGAGGAGAGGCCTAATTCTTTTAGCTGTGGTCTCAACTGTTGTCCCTGTTGTGCCAGATCTCCTTAAAAATCAATAAAAGTAAGAGGGCTACTCCGGAGGAGCACGGTGAGAGAAGGCCTTTGGAGCTAGAGCTGAGCTTGAAGGATGTGAGGCCTGCAGGTGTGTTTTGAAAGACCAGCTGGTTGGCAAGGTTAAAGTTTGTATTATCTTCTTATTATACTATGGTACCCCAGGGCCTTTCTGCTCCCTTGTGTGTTAGTCAAAGAACTTTTTAATGAAACTGAGACAAAAAGTACAGAGCAACTCTTCCTGATGCCTCCCACAGCACTCAGATGCTTGTGAAAGGGCCGTGCTTTTAAACAAGTAGCGTGCTGTCCTAGTACTAAAACCCAAACTATCATGTTTTCTGTGACTTCGTACTGGTTTTCATCACTTCCCTCTTTTTGCCATGGCTGATGTGGAGCTTTAGGGATTTGTTTTCCTTTCCTGCTACCTGTCAATGGAGAGAAATCAGGTTTGAGTGCCTCAAAAACACGACCTAAGTGCGCTAAAATTACATCAACGATGCCATGTCATAAGACTGCATTTTGGTCATAATGATCAAAATTCGTGTGAGAATGAAATGAGTACAGACTTCACCATAATTCCAAACTTACACTTTATCTTTAGTAACTTTATTCTGTACTTATACATATTTAGAGATAAATACCTATGTGAAGAGTCAATATTCACAGTATTGCAAGCAAACAGATACAACAATCTGTCAGAAAAGCAGTATAGATAGAACTGGGTTTATTCCAATTACTTCTTCTTGGTGTAATAGTAATTGGTTTATATTTCTTGCAGAAGAATTGTACATGCCATTCAAGGATTAAGGTTCCTGAGGCCTACTTCTAGCAGAACGGGATATTTGAAACACTGTGCTATTGTAGGCATATCATCATTGTTCATTAGCTAGTGTATCTTCAAGTATATAGAAAAAGGCAGGTTTTGATACCCCTTCTCTGCCTTGAAAATATTTTGTACATTTTTTCTCCATCCCAGAGTCAAACTTTTACCTGCGTAGTTATGTTTCAGTTTAAAAACACATGCTTTTCTTGTTGTAAACACAACCAACAAAACCAATGCAGCTGATCACTAGATCCATGGTGGATGGGACTCTGCACAGCTCTAGGATGTCAGCTTTCTCCAGATAATAAAAATGCAGATCAGCAGAAAGTTTGGCCCCATGTTTAACAGGTTTGGAATTAACCAGAAGTGCAGAGGATGTTCTATCTTTATTTTGACAGATCTATTTTTTATTACATTAGAAAAAAAGGAATACAAATAGTAATGGTTATTTTAAAGCATTATCGTCACAATAATGTTAGGTAGACAGTTGGATTTGGTGATTTTGGAGGTCTTTTCCAACCTTAATGATTCTGTGATTTAATGATCAGAAAATAGTTGTACCCAAACAAGTCATTCTCATATTTGTAATTATCTGCAACATTTTCTATGACGACCACGTATATATCAGTCTAAGTTCTGCTCTGTTTCCAAAGCTGCCTCTGACTGGCTTCACACCAGTGAGAGGAAGGGCTTACATCACATCATGAGGCACCTGGTTTGGCTTTTCCTTTCCTGGTTGGTAGCACCTGTGCAGGAAGTAACTACCAACCTTCATACTGGCTGAACAGAAGGGAGAGCAGCAATGGGAACCTTGCTGGTGAGAGCAGGTAGTTTGGTGTATTTTACTTTTCTTTAAACAAATGGTAGAAAAACAGCAAAGAAACATATGTTTTTTCTTGTAGGATAACAATGTGCAGTATAAATACTGTCAGCTTTAGAGGTTGAGTGTTTAAAGTGTTGTCCCCTGTGGGAAAATATGCTTCGTATTGTTTGTAGGTGGAAGTGATTTGTTAGGGCTGGAATGTGGTCACAGCGGTATAAATCAAAGATAACCTGGTAGACCATAAAGACCTTTTCTTGCAACAGGAGAGTGTATTTTTAATTTAACACTGGTCTGTTGTGAAAAGTCAGCTCAGTTGTCCTTTTTTGTTTTCCCAAAGATAATGAGGGAAAATGTGGATAAAATGTCTGTTTCTCTGCTTAGGAAAATAAGCTTGTTTGTCCACACCAAAGTTGTATCAGATTCTGGGGAAATCAGGACCTTTATTTTCATTGTGTGGGTTGGTTTTTTTTAAGCTTTCAACTTGTTACTATATTCTGGGGTACAGCTGCACCATCTCAGAATTTGGTTCTCGGCTTCTATTGCAGACAAACTGGGGAGTAGATGAGAACAGTTCTTTTGCTTTGATAGTGGTGGAGGAACAAATTAGGCAAGCAAGATTACAACCAGTTGGGTTTTTTGCGATTCTGCCTGCTTTGTGCTGCAACATGAGCAGCATTGGTCCATAAAGTAGAGGCTTTCATGAGTGAAGGCTCTTCATGGGGAGGTCAGTTTGCAGCAGGCTTTATCAAACTATAGTTAATAGCTAAAATCTTATTCACAGTCAAAAGAAAGTCAGCTGAGCAATTATTTTCAGAAGTCTAGTTTATAATGGTTTTTCTAGCTAACTGTTAAAAATACTTAGGTAAACAAAATTTAACAAAATGTCCTTTTTTTTTAATTGGCTTTAAAATAAATTTGTTTATGTGATTTTGTGTGTGTGTGTGTGTACGAAATGGCTTTTAAATGAGATATGGTTTATGGATTTCCTAAAGATGGGTTTTGTTTTTCTTCTATCAAGCAAAAGACTTTATTCATCAATAGAAGAGTAAGACTTGGCTGATAAAGAACAGTCTGTCATTAGAGATAGGGCTTATAATTTAATGTGCGTAGGGAGTGATAAGCAATAGCTCTGCTTCTGCCGTTACAATGGTAGTTGTGATGTACTCTGTACAATACAGAGGATTCTTCTGTTTAGGCAATTCCAGAAATACATCAATACTTTGCTAGGTTTCTCTTGCTAACTCCGCATCGCCTGAGCTGCAATGTTGTATGTACAAAACTTGTTACTCTGCTTTTATTGCTTTGCCTGACAGAACCTCTTTTTATGTTATTAATTCTAATTCAGAACAACAGGGGGAAAAAAAAATACGGTTACCACATGGTGATGGTACAAAGAAGTTCCTCCATAGAATTGTTGTCAGTGTTGCTGTTATTTTATTACTGTTTCAAGTTATTTGACTGTTTCACAACACCTATAAGCAACATATTAATGAGAAAAAAGTCAGTATGTTAATGAGATCAGTTCACCAATGGACAAATCTTCTGGAAAAGGCAGTAAATAGTTAATTACTTTGAGCTGAACATTTTGGGAAATCCCACTTTCTGAAATTGCTAGAGACCTGAAAAGTGGAAGAACTATAATATCTTGACAAATCTGAAAGGTCATTTGGCTGATTTATACTGGCTTTTTCAGCAAGATTCTTCAAGATTTTTAAAGAGCTTAACATTCTCATGAAGTTTCTGGAACGCAAGGAGCAGGTTTATAACCATACTACTCTAATTTTGGCCTCATCTAAACTATTCCTGATGATGCATATACCTCCTTTAAAAAGCCTTCATAAATGTATCTGTACCTTTGATTCCTTCAGCCTCTAGGTTTAATCCAGAGCCTTTCTTTTGCACAGAAAACACATTATTTATACCTGCTTTTAAGAGCTTGCTTTTTACTTCTCAGCTTTGCTACCGCTTACTACTTGCTCCATTTCTTTCACCAGTGTTGGCTCAAGGCTCTTCTGATGCTTCCACATCTTTATACAAATCGATTTCTTCTGTTCACTGAAAATCTTCTGTGAAGTTCAGTTCTGCAGTCTTATCTGGTTTAACAAGTGTCCATAAACTTTCAGTTAGTTTTCCTCATGGAACATGTTGTGATATTTTTGTTATCACTAGATCTGTATTTGCAGGGGAGTCTCTAAACTTATTTCAGTATTTGAAGTAATTCGGTAAAAATTATATCTCTGTGTTGTATTCTATTTGAAATGTTGGATTTTAATGTTTTTTTCTTGGTCAAAATTACAGCATTTTAGATCAAAGACTGCTGGATAGCTGTAAGGCCTGATTATATATTTTTTTATTTTATTTTTTTTACATTTTTTTTTCTTCTTCTGATCCTTAGGGTTTGTCTACAGAGGTGCAGACAGTTGTCTTTGCTGCAAGCCAGCTGGATGGAAGCCAGTGCCTGTTCAAAAGCCATGTGGCAGAATTACTGTGACTATAAGCTGAAGCTACCGTGTCACACCTCTTGGTTCAGGTAAGTGAAATGTGTCTGTGTTAATTTATCTGTCAGCCTATTCTGGAATACAGAGTGCTTGAACTGCCTTTGAAAGTGGACTCCTTAAGGAGTAATACCACACAAGGTGTAAATGAAGTACTGTACAGGTAACTGAGCACCTTTTGGGGGACTGTCAAATTTCTATTAAGGTTTTAAAAGGTTTTCTTCTGTTTCATTTCAGTATTATGTCTTAGAAATGCTGCTTCTTTTTTGTTCTGAAAATATTTTTCTGGAATGTTATGTATGCTTCTTTCTTTTAAAAGAAATTATGACATATTTTATAATAGTGCTTTAAAAATGTTTCACTTACGTTGAAAAAGTACTGGTTTTAGTGCTTGGTACTGTCAAAAGAATGTGTTTGCCCAGCAGGTTCAGTCCAAGATGGATAGAGAGATTAGATTTTGATTGTATGCACATAACTTCTCTGTCACCGTGGTCCAAAGGCAGGCTTTGATTTTTCCTATTATTAGGAGTAGCAGAGCTGTATGTCTTCTGGCAATGACAAGTTTAGTTTCCTGCTTATGAAGTCTGATGCTATATCATGGTGCGTTAAGTTAGAAATATAAGGTGTGAAGGGTTTATGCGGAGAGAAAATAATCAGTGAAAAACGTAACTTGCTGAATTGAAAAGACCTGGCTTTGGATTTATACTTAATTTGTATTATATTTCAATTTGCATTCATTAGAATACATTAAGATGTACGTCAATGCACAAGTAGGGCTTCTAAGTAAGATAGCTTTAAAGAAAGAAATTTACTTGAATATGTTTAGAAACTTCTGGTCGCTTCACAAAATTCTTCCTTATGGACCTAGGAAATTGTGTTCCCAATTACTGCTTGAGAAACTAGAAAATAAATCTAGACAGGAATAAACTATAACTATATGGAGGAGAAGAGAACAGGAATAATACTGACACATAAATAGACATCTTCATATTTTAAGAAGTTAGCAACAGCGATGGGAAAAAAATTACTTCATTGAATTAAAGATGAAGATTTCTCAATGACTGGAACTTTTTCCAACCTCAAATATGTTAATCTTTTGAGATCTGCTTTTATATAACACAGTTTTCTTCCAAGTAGGGATGACATCCAAATCCAGATTGCGAGCGGAGCCAGCTTGTTAAGGGAAATAGTATTGCTCAATAATGGTACAATAATAATGTAATACTAAATTAGATATTAAATAGTGTGCACCCACCTCTAGCGTAGGTCAAGTAAGGAAGACCATTTGTTCTTGTTGTTCAGATAAGAAAGAAAAAAGAAAGGAAAAAACCCCTCTTAAATGTTAATTACTTTCTCCTTCAGTCAGCCATTTGTCAATGCAGCTGGGAGAGGAGGTGTATTTGAACTATAAAACTTCAATAACCTTAGAGGAGAAGCATGCCAACTTGAATGTATGAAGACATAGCCCTTAACTGCTACATAAATAGCCCTTTGAAACCTTCAGAAAGTGTCAGGACCACCTCCCGTGAGCACATCTATGAAATAAACAAATGAGGGGCAATGTCTTCTCGTAGTCAAGCAGTTTGAAGAACTTCACAAAGTCAGTATTTAGGTGCATCTGATAGACCTGATTTTTGAGAGGATTTTCTGTCTTCAAATGAATTAAATTATTAGAAGTAAACTTTTCCATCCATAGTTCTGTGACTTGCAGTGTGGATTCCATGAATCAGCTGTGCAACTCTGTCCACGTAGCTTAGTTCTGGTCATGTGCACCACAAGAGAGCCCAGCTCAACTCAGTGTGTCATCGATGCACTACTTGGAAGCTGTCCTGGGAGTAGTCCTTAAATTTATTTTAAAAATACCAGTATCTTCAGCAGATAGATTTGAATGATGAGACAAATCAAGACCAACTGAAGATGCCATAACTAGTAACACCTTTTAACCAGTGCTTTTTCCCTCGTGAATGTTACCTTTAAAGAACAGCTTAGATATTAGATATACTAGATGTAGCATTCAGATAAGCTTATGTACTGTAAAATACATATGCCTTAAGTTACAGAAGTGAGAATAAAACAGTTTATAAGCAGAGTTATCCTTTAAGCAGAAGAACAATAAAGAGCTGCAAAGGAAAAGTTAACTAGAAGAGAAAAATCTCCTACGTAAAAGACAATATCCTGTACTCTTGCTCTGCCAAAAATCAAATGCTTTCAAGAAATGAGCACAAAATGAAATATTCTGTAGCTAGATGTTGATCTTCACTGATAATTGGTTTTTAATTTGTAATGGTATCTCAAATTGTCATCATAATGATTTATCTAGTGCAGGCTTGTGAAGATGGTAGAAAGTATTGACGTGATAAAACTGAAATTATCGCTTCTTATTGAAGAAAGGTATCTAAATAATCTGGCTAAGTTACTTGCAGGTCTTTAACTTCAGAAAGAATGGTGAATGATGATTTTCTTTGAAAAATAGACCACTTTTAAGTCCTTAAAAATTTCTTCTGAAATCAGATCTATGTAAGTGGAGTCATATCAACACAATTTCATTATGCAACTAGGGCGTAAAATCACATTAAAGGATCATTTTCATCAGAAGTAAGAATGGCTTGGCAAGAAAAATTTGATTCTGACAATCACAGAATTGGGTCAGTTTGAACTGTCTTGCAGATTTGCTGATTTCCTCCTCTGCTTCTGGCCCCAAAAAGGGAAAAATGCTGTTTGGCTATTTCTTGTTAGAAATAGATATTATTATCTGGTTTTATATTGTATGTCTGATTTGGGGTATAACATTTACATGAACTACTAAAATTAGTAACAGCAGTGTGATAATGACAGATATTTTAATTAATAGTTAGAAACATATTTGTAGGAAAAAAAAAAAAATCCATCCCCTTCATCTCATTCATGCTAACCAAGCAAAAGGCAGGAGGACAAGATAAAGCACTTGGTTACACTGCAGAATTTCAAGCTGCAGCCCCATTCTCCATAAATAATTTCCTATTCCATCATGCTGCAAAAAAACTAAAACAAAGAGTATTTGTATTTGTCCTGGGTTTGGTTCTGGTTAACTATTACGGGCAGCTGCTGGCCCAGCCAGCTGGGAGAGGCCACAACTGGGAGGAGCCACAACCAGGATAAACAAGGGAACCAGCCACTGGGATATTTGATAGCATGCTGAGTCACGCCCCCCTCTGAGGGAAGGGCTGGCTCAGGGTGTGGATGCCTGGTTTCAACTTGTTTCAATCTGTAGCTTCAGCACAGCTGGAGCAGGGAAAGTGGCATCTTGGGTGCTGGTAGAGCCTTCTTGGCTTCTGTCACTCATTTTGTCTCTCATTTCATTGGTACTATCACTAGTACTGTTGTATTCTGCTCTCTTTCTGTTGTTTTATTAAACTATCCTTATGGGTCTCACCTTTTTTCCTTCCTTCTGGTATTTTCCTTCTATCCCACAAGAGGGCATATGGAGGGAGATGGGGGAATGGGAAGCAGTGGGTGAGTTTAGTTGGTGGCAGAGGTTAAACCATGACAGTAATTCTGAAGGCAGCAGATAGAAGATGTATACCTGTAAAAGTACCTTGAAAATGTTTCAGCTGTAACTTGATGGGGTTCATCGTTTGATTTTTAAAGTATGGTAGCAAGTTCCATTAATATAGCTAAGGTTTGACACTCCTACGTGCTTAAACAGCTTATGCAAATACTGAAGGGCTCACTGGTTTTGAGTATTTAGGATGCTTGGCTCAATGTGGGCAGAGAAGAAATCTTGATTGAGATTTGTGATGGCTTGTACGTGCTCACAGAAGCTCAAACTTGGAGTAGTTGATGCCATTTTGTCAGTATTTGCCAAGGAACTTTCATCAGATATTAAGATGCTTAAAAATGAGCAGCTTCAAGTAACTTTTCATGAGAAAATATGAATGTAAATTGAATAAATAGAATTTTTTTTTTTCATATTGTAAGAAAACAATGTAAGATAATGAAATTACTGGTACCCTTTAGAAGGAAATATTTTGTTTGGTTGGTTGTTCTTATCACCAAAGGTCTGTCACTAGCCCTGTGTCAGAATTCATGGGATGTTTAAACCTCTCACTCTGGGGATACGTTCAAGCTGCAGACAGGAAGAATCACCAGAACTGGATTTGTGGTTTTATTTCATTTTTCTTTATGGTTGTATTCTGTGGTGTATCCCCTGAACTCTGCATCTTGCAGACTGCTTCTCTGATGATGTATGGCTGTAACATGTCATCAGTGTGCTGTGAGAACCTGTTATACTGCTATGTATCATTAGGGACCCTTCTCTCAAGACAGGTTACTATTATATATCATTAAAATGATGGCCACTAGGAATAGGCATCCCAGAGAGGGAATCTTAGAATTATATGTGGCTAAAAAATCCTAGCGTATAGGTGAGTTGGAAAAAAAAACCAACAACAAAGGAATACAATAGGTATGAGTTGTGATATAAAGAATATTAAAATATTATTTGTAATATTTTTGTATCAAGAAAGTGTTTCTAGGTCATAAAACCAAACTCATGCACAGCAGAAAATGTTTATGACTGAGTTTTTTATGTGTAAGACCTACTGCGTTGTGCACTGAGTTATGACAGGTATGGCAGATCTGTGCAGAACCAAGTCTAAGAACCAATTTGAAATAAAAAGAAACTGTAGAATTTTTCAGAATCTAATTTAGTTCAAAATTCACAGTATGAATCTGCCTACAAGGCTGTACTAAAGGTGTATAACTTTCCCAGTGTCTCAGGAATAATCATTTCAAGTGATGACAAGCTGGAGAAGCTGAGTACTGAGAGGAGGCTGTGGCTTCTGTTCCTAAGTTTCCAAACATATGGAAACTGTAAGCAATGGTGCATGCACATGCAGTTCCCATTGACGTTGCCAGAAATGAGCTGAAGTTCTCCAGGAATAGAGCTGGACTCAGAACGTTTGCTAGAACCTTTTTAGGACAGTGGTCTTTGCCAGCTTCTCTTGTTAGTGAGGATTTTGCAAATACATATCCATTAGCACCTTTCTAATGCAAAAACATCTCCTGCTTTGTAAGATAAAACTGGATTGATCCTCAAAGATAAACCCAAGGGCTAGACATGTGTAGTTGGAGATCTGGAACCAGGGTGTTTCATCTCTTCCCACACCAAGGATGGTGAGCCACAGTGAGTTAGGCTGTGAAAACTGCTTGGCCCTTCCCATTCCTCAGTCCAGCACACAAGAAGCTCTTTCCCCTGGAAGTGCAACAGAAATGTTTACCTACAAACCAAATGGTTAACAAACAAGACTGCAACTCCATAACACTAATATCTGCCCATGGAGATTTTCGTTGCTTTGTATCTACTAAAACATTAAGCCTCATCACTCTCCTATTATCTCTATTAGAATCAGATACTGGTAGAGCTCCTGCATACTTTGTATTTTGTGATTCTAAAGTGCAAAACACAGACATTACAGAACAGAGTGCTCTTTTCCTTGTTTCTCCACATGCTTTTGTGATTCTAGTATTTCTGGTTTAAAATCAAAGTAAACATTTATGTACGTACATAGCGTCGGTGAAAGTGTTACAAGAACAGTTTAGATTCTTGTCAGATTTGCTTAAATTTTCTTTTGTGCTCTGGCTTTTCCTTAATTCAGTTTTCCACTTTATTAAAGTATTTTCAGACTTGCTTAAAATGAAAATCAACCACACACACACAAAAATAATAAAACTAACAAACAAAAATAAAGAGAAACACACAAAAAAACCCAACCAATCAAACAAAACCCCACCAAAACACAAAAAAAGCCTCAAACAAACTAAACACCCCTAATAAACAACTGGATTTTTGTTTTCTTTTTCATTGTGTAATTCATGTGCTGTAGAGGAGTTACTCCTGATTTTTAGAACTTGTGCTAAGATTAGAAAGGGAAAAAAATCTATGAAGGTTAACAAACTTGAGAAAGAAATGTTGTCATATTTTGAATTCTATGTATCAAAATATTCAAAACATCTTTTAAATTAAATTCTGAATCTCTGAGCATCCCATCACTGGAATATATTAGGTGCATGTAGAAGTGTACTGGGTTTTTTCCAGAGATGAATGCTGACACAATTGATGGACTTTGGAGAAATGTATACAAGAGAAGGGGGTCAAGGTGGCTGAAGAAGCATGCTCAGAAGCATTTGGTATGGCTTTGTGAGCATGTTCTCATAATATGGTGTGTCAACACCATCTGTTGAATAGGGACAGAGTGAATCTGGCCTGCACTGCTTCCACATTAAACTTACAATTCTTGCCAGCAGTGTTAGAGGGGTGAGAGCTCGGTTGCCATGTTACAGACACCTCCTCTCCGGCTGTGCTGCATGCTGTGTGTCAGGCCTACCTGGGTCTTCATGTTTCCTGCCTTCCTACGTGGGGCTGGAGATGAGTTGCTCTTGAATGAATGTCCTGTTGACTATTATTTCTGTTGGTAGTCTTGCTATAACTTAAAGCTTAATATATCACACATTCATATATAATAACCAGGTTAGGTCAATATCAGGTTTTGCTAAAATCTCAAGTTTTTAGGAGTATTTACTATATACACACATTCTTCCCCCAAAGTCTTTCTACCCTTAAAAAGAATCACAAACACTGTGCCTTTGCATTGAAGTCTGTGTGAAACCAAGAGCAAAGCACTTTACAGTGTAAGCAATTATAGTAACACCATTACAACGACTTAAACTGAAAAGTAAACTACCTTTCTGATTCATTGCTGTATGATTCAGGTTCTTCTAAACCCACCTGATAGCTTCTGGCACTGGTAACAACTTTAAAAATGCAGATTCTCTCAGTTGAGGGCATTTTTCAATTTCTGGGTGCTATTTTTAGAAACAGACTGTTCCCCCCATCTCCTGTGCTGTTTATAGATATACTAGCATAAATCTTTAGGTGTAAGTAATGCAATTTAAAAAAAAACAACACCACCTTTTTCTTTATTACACTATGAAATTCAAAATAGGTTCTTCTCAGATTAATTTATTCTCATTACAGTTTCCTTCTGCAATGCTCTGACTGTGCTGTCACTTGGAGATTGTGTTTCTTGAACTGCTTTGTAACTTCTGAGATAGTGCTGATTATCTGAATGCTTTTTGTAATGCTGTAAACTGAGGCAACACAGAGAAGCTCAGACAAATGGAAAGCCAACCCTGTCAGACAAAGACATACCTTTTGTTGTAACTCCTAGATTAACTGAAAAGTACATTATTTTGCAAGCTTGGAAGCATTTGAAGATATATTTTATGCTTAGATAAATTTTGGAGTTTAGGTTAGTTTATTACTGTTGCTCTTTCTTTTTGTGAGCAGTCTATGTAACGTCCGTCCCTGTTGAAACATTTTATATATGGGTGTAAAACTGGTATATCTCTACTCTCTGGTATTACTGCCAATAAAATACTGACAAATGTGAAGGAGCAAAGAAGTGAAAGAGCTGAGACCGCTGCATGAAATCTTACTTTGCCTTGTTTTTCCTGTGTGTGAGTTTGAGTGCCTCTGTAATCCTTATCTCAGCTTCTGGGTTGGTAGTGAAAATTATTAACATTATATGCTAAATAGAAAAAAGGAAATGGAAATGACTTTTTAAATAAGGTGGAGAGATTTGAATGAAATATGAAAGTCATGAAAGGGAAGGCAATGCTTTCTGCTGTCTTTTTAATTAAAAAGAATAAAAACTGGGGTGTTATTGCCAGAAATAAATAGTTGTGATGTTTAAACACTCTATGTCTATTCTAAAGGTCTAACTGACCTTAGAAAAGAGAGTTATAAAAAGATGCAACCAGAGAGCAGAAGAGAGAGAGCAAGGCTGAGAAATTTGAGGTCTGGTGGGGATGCTTTGTTTTCCCCTTGATGTGAAACAGGCAGATACCATCTATCCCAGGTACTGCTGGCTGGAGTTACCTATGATACCAGCTTGAATATGTGACTTTGTGTTTTTATGTATAATTTTAGTTCATGGTATGTAACTGTTGGGAGAGAAAGAAGAAAGAAAACAAAAACAAAACACCAGAAAAAGCCTCCAAAGATAGAAATTGAAAGAAAAGGTAAATGCAGTAGCCCCAAATGGAGAGCAAAGGGAAGAGGTTCAATTCCAAGGAGCTTGGAAAGCACGATGGGTATAAAGGAATGGCAAACAGCCCTAGATGTAGAAACAGGGAATGTAGAGGCAGGCGAGGTGCAATCTGAGAGTGCTTTAATCTGCTGTGTGCTCTTATCTGGGCCAAATCAACCCACACTTGTCACTGGACCTTTACTGGGAGAGAGCACCAGGAATGCTCCTGACCCTCGTGTTCTCCCCAGTGCTCTTTATTTATGTCAGACTAATGAGTCTAATCAGACATTTATTGTAATTCTTCTGGCATTGTCAGGTATTGTTGCACTCTCAAATTCTCCAAACAAGTTATGGGTGCTGTTCTGAAGACATATATGCTGTCTTTATCAGCTGTCAAAGAGTCTGGTGTTTCTAATGAAGGCCTAACTTCACACAATGGCTCACTAAAAATAATATTTCCTACAGAGTACACTGGTTCATTAAACACATAACCAGATGAACGAGACCTTTGGGGTGAAAAGTGTAGAAAATGAGTATTCCCTTTAGAACAATGCCTCAGTTGTGAGAAGGCTTTCTCTTTTCATTAAGTAAATATCAGTCCAGATTCCTTCTGCGATTTCTACATGTCTTGACCACTCATAACTTTGAATTACTGTGACTTATTTTTCAGTGAAATAATAGAGTCTAATGAGGGTGTAGTTTTTGTTTCAGTCTTTCAGCTCTGTGTACCACTCTTGCTGTAATTCTCTTTTCCAGCCCTTTGGTGATTACACCTGGTGAAGTTACTCACATCATTAGTCTCATACTTCTTGGCAATTTGTTCAACAATTATTTGTGCAAGTGTGTTTTTTCTTTCTGGCCATTTGTGGTGAATGAGGACTTTAGTGGCTTGTAGACTGTAGCACTATGGACTGGATGGGCTGACCAAAAAGTCATTACCTAATTCAGCAGACTTCTGATGCAAACCTGTTTTCTAGTGACTTGAGCACTTCCCTGTATTTAATTGCATAGCTCTTCCTGGCTTTGCATTGCTGTATCATCCCAAGTAATGCTTTGCATGTCATTCTAGATAAATGCTTAGCCTTTGATTGCCTGAAACTGTAGCAGATGAAGAAATCTTTTTGTCTCAAGCAGCTTTTAGTTCTGTTCCTTTTCTGCTGCTAAGCCTTCTGTAGTTCTATGGTTCGGTTCAGGTTTTTGCACACTTCTAGGAATCACCTACCCAATGCTGATTCCAGTACTCTAGTTTCCCTTCCTGCCCTTGTCCCATATGTTATGTCTCCGTGTGTAATTCAAACGGTTTGGTTTTCACATGTTGACCACTGCCATCCATCACTTTCTCTGACGTTAGTTTTTACTGTGGCATACAGGCTTTTCCCAAGGCTGTGTGATTTTACTTTGGGGGAAGTCAGTTTTATCTCCTATTTCTCCTCATTTGAACTGATTACATTACTTTATTTCTGGATCTTTGGGGTATTTTTGATTGCTGGTTGGTTGGTTGGTTTTCCCCCCACTCCCCTTTTGAATCTGAATTTTCAGAAGCTTTCTTTTCCCTGGTGTTTTTTCTCAGAAAGCATTATGTTTAAAAATTAAATACAGCTAGTGCTGGACTCCTGGTTTCTTCCAAATTATCCTAAGGAACTTATTGCATGATAGTGTTTTTATTGACCGTTTATAAATTTGTCATTTCTAGCTTCATGACACTTTTTTTTGTCTTATTGTGTTCAGGGCTAGCTGCAGCCTGTGCAGTAGGATTTGTATCACAATTGATTTGAATTATTCTGGAAAGGATTATTCCATGAAGAGTAAGATTATAGTATTTACTAAAATTTAATATTACCTGTGCCATTCTCACTTCATCCACTGATCGCTCACCTCACGAAATTAAAAAAATTACTTTTGCCTCTTCCCTAGGGCCATATGTGTTCTGAAATGAATAAAAGGCAAGATGAGGAGTTAGACAGTAAAATCCACTGCTTGCAGATAAAACGCTCCTTACAGCTGCTTTGTAGCAGGGTGACATGGTAGCTAGTGGGGCAACTCGTGAAAGTTTATAAACTAAAAAATGATCCTTGGAAAGCTCCATTGCTACCAAATGCATTTCAAATATCTATAAAATATAACTGGACAATTATTGCACAGAAGGTATAAGAAAGCATTTCAAAATGAGGAAAGATGGCTTTCAATTCCTACAAGCTTCTGTCAAGGGTTTTGAAACTAAACGAAAAATATTAGATAATTCTGGTGGGAGTGATAACAGACAACTTAGTGAAACAGTATTGTTCCCTTCTTCCACTTGTCTGGGTTATTTGATGTTTTATTTATCATCAGCACCGTTGTGATCAGTTTTTCCACAATGATTCTTTCTCTGAGCTACAGAAAAGGATGTTTTCAGACTGATAAGCCATTACTCGTGTTTAACGTTATTAACTTGAAAATATGCTTCTAAGCATCAAAACATCACCTGCCAGAATATGAAGCATTTAATTTTCTTGCATCTTCATTTATAATATTATTTGTAGCAAACTAATTGTATTATTTAAATGACTTGATAGTTACATGACTTAGTTCAACTCCTCCTCTCTTGACATTAGAAGACTTGCACCTAGGCCAAGAGCTCAGATTTTCAGTTAAAACAGCCTAATTCAATGAAATGAAGCATAAATGATCAATCAACATGCCATCCTGCCCAGCCAAGGGAAGTTAATCCCAGTGTTAAATAGAAATAAAATAAATTGGCCTTGTCCCTCCCACCCCTGCCCCGATTCTGTGAAAATAGACTTTGCAGTTGAAGAGCTGTGGGCCCAAAATTTGTCACCTAGTCTTTACTAAGACCTTCTTCATGCCCCTAACAGCTTCTCAGGAGTGTGTTAAAAATGAGTTGTAATCTCGGGAGCGCTCTTAAGAATATTTAAAGTGTCATGGAGGTTTGGACAATATGTAAGTAAAGGGAGAATTTTCTGGTTTCATTACTGTTGTCTCATTTCTGCTGAAGATGCTGAGTTGCATCTTTGTTTTCACTCAATCTGATAATGCAGTCTGTTGCTTCTGAAAGTCATTGATAGTGGCAAAGAGAAATACTTTTTGAAAAGTAGTTGAGGATGGCTAGGATAATGGATATCTTCAGTTTATTTCTCTTTATGGTGAATATTCTTGCATTCCACTCGAGTACCTCGTGTGTTAAGTCTCTGACTTGCCTGCTTCAGGTGAGGGACTCGAACTTGGGTATTTCCCAGTTGGGTTTCACAAGCACTTGATTATTACTTACTTTTAGAGAAGCAGCGATTCATCCGAATAGCTTCCCCTGCTACAACTGCTTTGGTTCTTATAAATGATTAAATATATTTAGCAAAGAAATATAAGACTGCTTAGGCTGTTTAGTAAGGGCAGCCTTTTGTGTTGCTAATGTACACACGTCTGGGTTTAGTACATGTGGAACTAGCAACAAGGAAGAACAGAAAACAGAATGAATGAAATCAGTAATGAAATTTGTCACTTCACTGCTCTTGGACTTGAAATACATGTGTTCTAGGTATTTATGGCTGGGTTGTTTTTTTTAATTATGACACATTAAACATCTTCATAGAAATTTGCAGCACCTACTCAGCAATAAAGAGCATGTGGTCCATGTGCTTCACAGACACGAGTGTTTCAAAGAAGCGTAAAACTGCGACAGCTGAACAGCTGGCATTCATCTGAGGGTGCCTGAGCCCTTAGCATCAGTTTAGGTTTATTTTTGTCATTTTCTGTGTTGCTTGCCATCTGGATTAAAACAGATATTAAATATTTGGATGTAGTTTGAAATCCTCTTACATTTTCTAAACATCATATTACATGACCTATGAATGCTGCCATTTCTGGTAAATGTTACTGATCTTCAGGTGATCACATTAACTGTATTTGCCTGTTGCAAGTGGAGTGAGTGTTTGGCCTTATGTCTGCTGACTTTGTATGTCACTTTTGAATTTAGATTTAGTCAATTTTGAGGGGGCAAAGGAGGCAATTTTCATCTGATGATATAAATTTCTATTAATTTCTTCTTTGAGTTGGCCTTATGTTCAATCTGTGATATAAAAGCTTAGTATTTTCTCGAGTTTCATATTTTCGTGCTCAGGGAATCTGTTTGCTAGAGAAGGTCTTACAATTCTGTGTCTTCAGGAGCCCAAAAGTATGTCATGTTCCTCTGTTCAGCAAATCAGCAGAAGATACTTGTCCCTTGACCCACAGGGAATGAGAGCAATAGGAGGAATGCTTAGAAGATCGAGAATTTTCATGCCTCGAATAAAAAACTTTGCAATCTGAGAAGAGAAATAACATGGCAAAACCAAATCTTTTTTGGAAGCTCGCAAGATCTTTGTATGTAATCCCCCCATGTGCATTCTGGGGATACCCCACAGAGGATTTTCCACCTGCTTTGTTCAAATTTCTCACGATCTTTCTATAAACACTTTTTGCCCTGGTTTCTGTGTGCCATATATGATTTCTAAGGCTATTTCCTGATGCTTTCTAGGAATAGCCCAAGCACTTTCCATGATTTTTCTGTCTGCCATTTAGGAACACCTTAACAGGTTTTTAGAAACTTCATACCTCCTTTTTAGGTATCCCCCTATATATTTTTCTCTAATGCTTTCCCTGACTTCCCCTTCTTCAGTCTCAGATCTTCCACCTGCTTGCTAGGAACCTTCTGTGGGCTTTTTTAGGAACTCTGGAGGCAGAGACACAGATTCTCAGAAACTTGAAGTTCCTGAATTACCACCTTCTGCCCTTCAGACAGACTCGGTGTAAACTATTTTGTAAATAATAATGCACCCCTACAGTGGCTTGTCACCTCTGCTGTATGACATCCTCTTTATACCCTCTGTCTGGTTTACTTTACATTACAGCTTTGTCAGGTCAACAATTAATTCCGTGTGGTATAGTTGAATGCAGTAGGATTCCTGACTTTCTTGCCTCTTAGGCATTGCCAGCATGATCGTGACCATACAGGAGAGCCAGAGAGCTGTAGGAGTATAGAAGCCAAAGGGAGGAAAGCTGTGCATGTGCTACTTGAACAAGTAATGTTGTACATGCTTGTAGCCAAAAAAGCTTCAGATTTGGTTAGTGTGATAAAAAAAGCACAGGAGCAGGAATGAAATTGTTATGATGGAAGAGTGAGAATCCTTTTAAGTATCCACTAGTAATCAGTTAAAAATATTTTCTGGTTAACATTTTTATGTGTGTTAGATGTTAGAATAGTTTTGAGTATACTGTTTTAATCTTTCCCATGCTATAGCAGTACAGTGGAAGTTTGAAGCCACTTGAAATTAGGATTTGAATGCATTAATCTTGATAGAACACGTGTCATTGAAGTCACTTCACTTTTGAATTGGGTTAGATGTCTGACAGTGGGATAGTGCTGTTATTATCAATAGGATATGGTCTGACCCTGTTTTGAAGTGCTTTCAGAGATGGACTGGGGTTTATTAATAGAGATCTGCTTGTTCTTTTATTGATCGGTCATAGAGATCACACTACCATCATGAATTTCTTTACTTGTTAAGCGCTGAGCCACCTACATCTAAGCACTACTTAATGAAATGACTCTCCTGAGTCAGAGATCTGGGGGGGGAGGGAAGGGCTGAGAACCCAGGATACAGGCAGAACTGTTTGCACCTCCTACAAGAGTGCATGCATACTGAAAGCCTGTGATTCAGTGTGTTTGAGGGAAGGGGAAAAAAGAAGGGGGGGGTGCTGTTTAAGGAATAATGTTGACTTTCTTCAGCACTGCATTTTGAGCCTAATGTTAGTACAATGATGTAAAAAATGAAATACATAAACTCTAAAAGAAATGTCTCTCTGAACTCCTTCCTTGACCTCGTGGTACCGATCTTAAAATAATTTATGAGCTTCCTACTTCTGCAGAAACTAAACTGATAATCTGGGAGAATGGATCCTTTGGATATCTGTGTGGGTAGTGGGGTGGGGGAGTGATAAAAATTTCTTTTCACAGCTTCATCCATATGCTTAGCACTCGGAGCAAAAGCTAAACTACTTAGTCTGTGCCCATATGCCAGCAGCCTATCATGGTGTAAAAGGCTTCTAACTAGTGTGAACGCAGCTAGCCAGAAGCTGCTTTTCTGACCTATGCTGCTGTAACTGCTTCAGTCATGATTCTCTTTGCTTGCAGAATAAATGTTTTCTTTTGCAGCAGATGCATGTTGGAATGTTGCTCTTTGATTCCCGCGTGCTATTGATTGTGGGCTGCCAGTTCTCAGCTTGCCTGCAGGCCATGGTTGCTTCTTGGTGCCCCAGCACACATCTTGTGTTTTGAAACCATTATAGCACTCTCGTTCGACTGTAGTTGTAGGAGAAAAATTGTGCTAAGTTTGAATATGAAAGAGAAACTAAGAGGATACTGCCTTAATTTGGGATTCTTGCATATTGAGGATACAAATCTTGCTCAGTTGTCGATACTGAGGAGACTGCACTGCACTGTTCCAACATCTCTCATTTACCACAGCAGGTGGCATTGTTACTGAAAATAAAGCCAGTGTAAGGGGAGTGTCGAGAATCAACAGATTGTGTTGTGCTCAAATAAGTTAAAAAAAAAAAAAAACAACCCCAAGATGAAATACAAACTTCCCCAATAATATTACATTTCACTCATCCAAATGCTGAGAGTAGGGGAGTGGGAGGGGAAGCTGCTAATAGTGATTAAAATTTAAAAGAGAAATTGAAATGTTGTATCCCAACTTTTGCTGATCTTGTACAAATAAGTAGGTTTTGGAACAGAATTCAAATAAAAATGTTAAGATTGGCATTTATTTCAAATACTGCAACACTAAACACTATAAAATGAAGCATGAATCAACGAGAACTCAGGTACAGGCTCGGGGGCCAGTTTTGGAAACTTCTCAGAACAGAGCTGATGTAGACTCAGTTGCTCAGGGTTACGTCCAGTCCAGTTTTGGTGCAACCAAGGAGGAAGAAGTATGAAAATGTGTGTTGCTGTTCAAAAAGTTGCAGAAGTCTGGACAGCTGCACAGTCTGCAGTGAACTGGTGTAACAGGAGGCTGGCCATTATCAATATCTTACTGCAAACGTTGTCAGTTTGGCTGAAGAGCAAGGCAGCAATTAGTGTCTCTGGGAGGGCAGGCAGGATTTGTACCAGTATGTTCTGCAGAAATTCTAGCTTTGACACTTACAGGGTAGGAGGTGAGAAGAATACTAACTCTTGAATTTGCACACATCTACTCAAGGAGTAGGAGGTGAGATTATCTTGTGATATTATATTGTAATGTTAGAGACACCAGATATACCACCCTTGCAAATTTAGATTACGACTATAAAACTATTTTCTTAGTCAGTGAGTCCATGACGATGTCCAGAGAAAATCCGATCAAGGTGCACATAAGGATTCAACACTGCTTATGGGAGTTGACAAAGCATGCATCTAGAGATTTTTGGATCCAATAAGTGCACTGAGGCATAATAAAGAAATTGATTTCATTTTTTTTTAAATGTAGCCTCCGATCAAAGAATCCTTGTGATAGAACAGAGCCAGCGATTTTTCATCCCCTGTGTCAATGCTTTGATCTACAATAAGTAAATGCAAAAGAGAATCTGATGACACATCACAAGTGCATCTGCTTGGTATCTTGAACTACAGGCCTGTGTTGCAGAGATCTGTCAGCTCCTGCTCTGACGCTCTGTCTGGCACTTCTCTGATGCTTCTTTGAAATAACATGCTGTTGGACATCATAACTGAATGGCATAGTCAGATGCCAGCTGCACAACAAGTATCCCAGTGACATTGCTTTGATTTCTGTCACACTGCTGATGAGTTGAGGTACTTCTGGGTTGCTCTCCTTTTTACTTTCATAAAGACAACGTATGTGATGACCTATAAGCTGAGTTTATGCCAAACTTCTTTGTGTGTTCTACTAACTTGAGAATATGTGGGTATTGAACTTTGTGAGTAAATATTTGAGAACTAGAGCAGTCAAACAAGGTCAGCACTATATGTACATCCACTCACAGAGTTTTTAATCGGCTTTTGTTGTGAAAAGTAAAGGCAGAATTTCCATAGGATGTAGTTCTGAGTGGCCTAGCAAACTAAGACAGACATCCTCATATCTTTATGAACCCAAATAGAACTTCAGCACATAAGTGGTTGGATATTCAGATCATGGTCTCTAGATAAATCACTGATGTGTGATTCATTTAAATTTCCTTTCCAGTCAGTATAGAGAGGACAATTTAGCAATCGTACATTATTCATATAATCTAACTTAGACATTTAAACTCCCTGAAAAGTTAAAACGTGCCATAGAATTTCTAAGAAATGTTAATATGTGGGAGCCAAGAGTACTCCTCTACTGTGGTTTGAAAGTAACTGCAGTTTCTGTATTGTAATTGGTATTTTCTAAGGGAAAAAAAAATCATGTCAACTGACTTCTAGTTAGCTAGAGAATGAAAATAATCTAGAAGGCACAATGTGGGTATTTTTTCTCTTTCCCCCTAACCCAAGGAAATTTTGCCAGAGAGCTCTTTCTTTAGTATTTGCATTTAAGACAGTGAACAGTGAAAACTAGCTACAGAGGAAGTCTCTGAATACATCTCCCCTTCCTTGTACGTGTTTTACGGTATGTTTCTTGGTGTGCAAATGTATCCATTCACAAAACTACAGCTGTGGTTAAATAGGGTGGTGATTCTAAGCTATTGTCACTGGAGGTTTGGCTTCCATTGCCTGTCACCGCCTCATGCTTCCAGAAGTCATGAGTTTTGCTTTACTTTGGACTTTCATTTCTGGTACAGAGAAATCATAGATATTTACTTTCCTCCTGGGCCTGTTAACAGGTAAATTTTAAACTGGTTTTGAATCTTGTTTCTCATGATTTCCAAAGGCAGAAAAAGTACTTCAGAAATTGATGGAGGATGTCAAAATCAACTTAAAGAAAAAGAAAATTCCGTTTAAAATTTGTGTTTAACCTTAATAGTATTTCTCTGAATTACTTTGCATTTTGGGAAATACTTCACGCAGAGACATGACAGACTGCAAATTCCTACAAAGTAGAGGAAAATAATGATATTCAAGAAAGCACTCTTTGATAATTGCATGTTAAGATTCAAGCCACAGACTGTGATTCTGATATTTTTGGTCATTAGTGGAGCAGATTAAAAACAAAACAAAAACATGCATCTGGGAAAGGTAATGAAATATTCTGTTTGATCTAGCAATTTCCTGTTTAACACCTCCACTTTGTGTTCCTGAGTTCTCTACATCGCTGCCTGGATAATAATGTTAGAGAAAAAACCAACCCTAATCATGGTATCAGAACAGCACTTGATGTTTCCACTAATGTTAAAATGACTCCTCTGTCCCACACTACCCCCTAAAAATAAAAATCATGTCATTGAAATGAAATGAAAGGGTAAAACCTGGCTTGATCTGTGCTCTGAGTTTTCTGGCACAATTCAGTATTCCATATTGAAAATAAGTAGAACTCGAGGAAAAGGATATTTTCTATAGAGTCTGAGATTACACTTTACCACTGGTTATCCAAAAAACCCCAAGCTAACAACCCCAAATCTTTCTTTAACAGCGTGTAATCCTATTTACTGAGAAGAATCCACACAATTAAAACAAACCACAAGAAGTCAATTTTGCTACTATCTTTTGCACTCCTCAGTGTTTCCCTGGGGATTTTTTGATAGCTGAAAATGAAGTTGCTGAAAAACATACATTTCTGATTTTATTTTAGTATTAATTGTGGGGCAGAGGGGAATTTTGTTTTCAATAAGACCATCTTGTAATATTTTAAGAGGCTAGAAATATATCCTAGGTTCTTCTCCTCTCTAATCCAGTCTTTATTCCAGCAGTGAATTCTCTGTTTAGTTTGGGTGTATCTTATCAGCCACATACTATTTCTCAGATTTTCTGTCTTAAGGGCTTTCCCTTGTCACTATAAAGTACCACTATTTTGTCTTCTGTGCCTCATTCCTAATGTGTGCTTTGCTTCTCTAGATGATTTTTTTTCTAGACTGTATTGCCATTCAGACACGACAGCTGTTGCAGTTTTTATAGGAGTGTGTTCCTTCAGACATCTCTGTGCTGTACGTGCTTCTCGGAGTACGTGTTGACACGATTGCCTTCATAGTTGCAAATTTGGTGACAGACCTGCAGTTGTAAAACATCAAAGCTATCTTCATCAGTGAAAACTTGGTGGTGCCATGGTGTTGCAGCCTAATTTCCTCTGTTTTCTTTCTTGCTTGAGGTCACTCAAAGATCACAGGATTTACTGGAAGCTGTCCTCAGACGGCTGTGAATCTTTTATATACTGACCAGTAGTATAAAGTGAATAATTGAGCTTTGATTCATCTCTGCACCCTGTTAACTAATAGCTACATGAACTGGTTTTAACCAAACAGGGTCATTATTTCTCTACACAAGTAACAGAATTGTTTAACAAATCCACAGATGTTGAACCTACTAAATACTCCCACAGCTGAGGCAGCATGAAGCTGTATGTGGCACCCTCAGTGGTACTTGTGTTACAGATCCCTTCCTTGCCTGAGACCAAAAGAAACCTTTTGCTGAAATTTGGGTCTGCAGTTCTGATCTGCTAGCCAGGGGTAGGTACTGGGCCACAGACTGTGTCTGCAAATGGATCGCTTCCTGCTACTGGCTTGGGGCTCCAAAATGCAACTTTAAAGTTATATATGGGCATGTGCTACTTTAATGAGAAGTAAGATATTACTGAAGCTAAATGTTATTAAGTATTGTAACTTCTGTGGTGCAGATACAAGGATACATTTTAATACACTTAATACATTTTCTTTTAATATTTTTAATACATTTTAACAGCATCATATACTCTGCTATTGTAGCCTTCCAAGCACTTCATGAGAGGTGATACAAGGACATAAGGATTTTACTCTCCATGCATCTTTCTTCAATCAGAATTCCCTTGTACTCTTGCCAGAACACCCGCTGGGGCCGTGCGTGTCTGGTTTGCTCGGAAGAGCAACCACCTTTTGAGAAGCCTCACTGTTTAGTATTGCTTTGGTGTAAATTCAACTGCAGCCAGATTTACTGCTAATCCAAGAACTGGCAGATAGTAAAATATTTTGTTGAATATTGGAATTCCTTTCTGCAGTTTAAAATTTGGGATATGAAAGTGATAAAAGGAGACAAGGTAATGCTGCACCTACCTTACTATCTGCATGTACTTGAACTATGAGTGGTGGGTCACAGGCTTTGGTTGGACTGTTTGGGGATTTTTTTTATCCATTGTAGTAGTGACTGAAACCATCAGGACTATTTTGTTCCTGTCCTGATGAAAATTACCTCAACTGTTCTGCCAAAATCCCCTCTAGTTGTAGTTTGGGTTGTTGGTTATTTTTGTAGTTTGGTTGTTTTTTTTCCTCTCAAAGCGTTACGGTTCAGCATGGCTGAACCAAAAAACTAGATGCCCCATTTAGTGGCAACTTTAGTATCTGACTATTTCTCAAAGAACTAAGAGATGATGTGTCAAACCTCACAAAATGCTCTGGGGGGATACAAAGCCTGAGGGTTTTCTCACAGCAAGTTCTGATGTGAATCAGGATGCCAATGAAGGGAATTTTCTGTCTGTTTCTTGCCATGTTTTTTTCATAAGTAAATATGAAACCCACTCTTACTGGTGCTACTTAGAGTTGCAATACCTGAGAGTATAACAAGACATTTTCTTTCAAACAGAAGTCTAGCACAGACATTTATTAACACTCAATAATCCTCCTTACACATAAATGACCCTTCAAATCTTTATTTTGTCTCAAATGTTGCGTGTACCAGGGCAGTATTTGCTTATTATAGGACTGCTCTGGTCTGTCAAAGAAAAAATAAAATGTATACTTAGGTATCTTTTTGTATGCCTCTACCACACACATCTGATAAAATTTATTTCCTGAATTATGGAGATTAACAATTAAAATTAGCCCCTCTGCAACTTGATGCTGAGTGAATAAGTATTTCTGGAGAGACTGTTTCAGAGGAGCAGGCCTCTCCCTGAAATGGTCACTGGTGTAAATGGAAATAGAAGACAGACCTGAAGGGAGCATTTGGTTTTTTTTCTCTTGCACGAACACACTCTTTCTGCTTGAAACTGGGTTATGAGCTACAGATAACAGATTTTATTTCTGAAAAAAAATTTCTCTCTAAACTTACGCTACTCAAGGACTAAACACTACTCAAGGTAATGGTCAATAGCATCTTACTAGCAGGTGCTCCACAAGTTAAACTGACAGGTGAGAGGATTATTGTCAGGTTTGATGTTACAGTATCTTTATCCCAAAGACAGACCATTTCTACTTAAGGTAGAGGCAGAGTCTGGAGGACTGGGAGAAGGGGGTTAACCTGAGTGGTCTGGGTGTCCCCTCGCAGTGCAGTGGTTTGTGTTCAGCCTGCACACACACAAATGACTGCGAGTGGAAACTCTGTGGGGAGTCAAACCCTGCATCAAGCTTGCTTAGGTATTGCAACATGCTGAAGTGCTTCTGTGTGAAAATAAATGTTGTTTCTCGTGAACTTTAAGCTAACAGGGTAGATTAAAAATTAGTGTTTTTAAGGAATCCAATCTTTAAGGGGCAGATACATGCAAAAAAAAATATCAAAATCAAATTTGTCTTCGATTTTGAAACGGTCTCTGGTTCCCTCAGGGATCACAGATGGTAGCACCACGTCCAAGAGCAGAAGTCTTTTTCCCTACCTTGGATTTAGCATGATTTAAAAAATAATGATTCCCAGATATCTGCAAATATTTAACTTGAAGTAACATGTGGATTAGAACATTTTAGGGTGAGAAAAAGGGGGAGACAGATTCTGATAGTTTTACTGTTCGGTCTTTTACTGTTTCAGTCAGCTTTATCAGATCAGGGAAACAGAGTTCACCATTAGCATAGGACATAATGAAGTTGCTTTGATCTTAATATTGAAGCTTTAACTAAACCAGCAAAATAGCCACCACCAACAGCATCAACACCCCACCACACCCCGCAGCTTGTCAGTCATCCCCCGAGGGACACTGCATTTTCCTGAAGTGTGTTTTCAGTGATGTATGTGATACGTGGGCATCGAGAATATGTATTGATGGCAGGGGATGAGAAATTTCTATTTAGATGGATCGCAGGAAGGCTTATCTGGGAATCTGTGGATGCAGACAAAATGAAAAAATGCGATTACATCTAGTGTTGTTTTTTTGAAAGAAGAAGCTTATTTTTATAAAGTGAAGTTGCTTCTGAGTAAGGTCTGCTGGAGAATTTGAGGCACCTCAGGATTTAGCACAGCAAACTATTCAACAAAGTCATCTATTCAGAATTAAGTTTTTCTGAACTTTGGGCCATTTGTGAGAGGCTTGAATGTCACAATTGTTTATTTATGGCCTTTAAAGCTCATTTATGTCCATAAGTCCTTTTATGAGCTTAAAATTAAAATCCAGTTAAAAGTTGTTTGCATAGGATGCCATGGTTTAGGTGTTGTAGGCCTGCTAGAAAGACATACAACTAAGACTTGGGAAACGTCAGTCTAGGGAATGCTTGTGGGACAGGAAAAGCAATAGCTGCTGCTGAAGAAGTCATTGATTACACTGATAGATATTTGAAGTCCGATAGATATTTTTTTTCTGGATTTGGTCAAGGAAAAATGAAACCAAATTCACCTACGGACAGTTCGAAGGAAGTATGCTAAATTCACTAGAATGTAGAGTGCTGGAATGGCAATGCAAGAGCAGAGGAATGAAAATGAAAAATCTCACTATAAGGAAATAAAGGATCCTGAAGATCCTTTACCAAATAAATGGTTTTCATCCTTTTTATACCAAGCTGACTTGTTTGCCTGTAGCTGAAAAAGGATTAGCAATTGGAGGAGTGCAGCACTTACTTTCTTTTTAAGTTGGAGAAAGGAAACTTCCCACATCCTTCACAACATCTTTGTAAAACAGGGGCTGTTTATTACTCCCCTTCCAGCTGCTCAGTATTATGGACATTCCTGTATACTGAAAATTTTCACAAAACCAGGGCATGAAAACAAGTCTAGAAAAGTAACACTGCTTGAAGACACCTGCAGAGATACTGACTGCTCAGATAGGTCTTGTAAGAACACCTCTGGAAAAATCTCAAATTTGTTGCTTAAAATATTCCCATCTTCCATAGTTTGTTCTTGATGACTCTTAAGGACTGATGGGGCAAAATGAAAGAGGGAAATGAGGGGAAGGGGAGTTAACGTCAGTTGTGTATGGCAGATTCCCAGATACTCAGCACCTCCCAAAAGAAAATGCACAAGAAATAATTTTGGTATTATAGCTGACTTTGCATACTGGGTTTCTTCCTTTACTCAATGAGAATTTAATGGGAATGGGATTAGGCTCCTACACTGTAAAATATTGTAATAGATATTTACTGAATGACTGTATTTTGAGTTCCTATATTAAATGAAATAGTTGGTAATAGTGCTACAAAATTTACAATAGAATTATAGTAGAATCTAGCTAATTAAGATGTTTGTCTTCATATGATTTCTTATTATTCACTGTGTCTTTTTCCCATTAGACTGCAATAGAACAGCTCTGCAGCATTTCATCAATAGGATGTAATTCTTTGTAATAGCTTAAGTGTTTCTAGATTTATCACTTAAATAAAAAATACCCCACTTCCAAACTAAAGACATTATAAAAGGAAATGAATGGAGATCCTTTCTACTCATCTTCCCTCTTACAAATCTGCATTGTTATCAATGCCATACATTAATTCCACATGACTATGTCTTTTCTTCACTGAGGATGAGATGTTAAAAGTATTGTGTAGTGGCTCTATAACCAGTCATTCTAATTTCCTCTGGTCAGTGTCCTTTCTAGATAAATTTAATTCCAAATAGTGAATGCAGTATGCTTTAAAAATAGTTTGTCTCTGGACTACCAGTGTTAGAGTGTTAGAGATAGCAAGTCTCTAGTCCAAGTGTTGTTTACCTAGATAGTATATGGAATGCTAAAGAACTTAGAAAACTGTTTTCAAACTCCTTGCGTTGAACTGGGTCATATCTTTGGAGAGTTTGCAAGTCCTCATGACCACCATTACAGAGCTGTATAACGTGGAGGGAAAAGTCATAATTCAGTCTTATCCTCCGCTGGAACAATAATCCCATTGTGTGGTTCGTTAAGAGTCAGAGACAGTGTTCAGTTCTTAAGTAAACTAACTTAGAAACCACTGTGATGTCGAGGCAACAGGAGGCATACAATTTGTGCTACTGATACGCCTCTAGGCAATTTATTTTGACCTTTTGTATATGCTGCACAGAATAAAAATAAGACTAAACCTTCACAACATGTTGTTCACTGCACTTCATAAGTAGCAGCACTCTTTTGCTGCTTCTACTGACTTTGTATTGCTTTTAAATTCACCCGATTAGGTGCAGAAAGCTTAAAATATCTTAATAAAATAGCTTTTAAAATATACAGAACCAGTGCAATTTGTGGTTTCTGAATTCACTTCAAAAAACAAACCTACCCTTTCAAACACTGTAGTGCCCAGAAATGTTCGTGGCTTGTCAGCTGAAATCTAAAATTATTTGGAAGATTATCTATGTCTTTAGACCAATAAGAGCAAACACAATTGGCCACTACTTTTTCTAGTTTTGATAGACTTGATTTTATAAACAGGCTATTTATTTTGTTACCTAATAAGTTATCAAACAGACTATTTTTAAGCTCTACATTTGATAAAAATATATGAAGTGAAAAGAGGGTGAGTATGCCTCAAAATTACACTGAGCCAGACCCATTGAAAATGGCCTTTTTTTCTCCTAGTGATACAATTGAACTAAAGAAGGATGAGTGAGCGCTTGCCCCATGTTTCCACTGCACTTGACTCTCTCAGTAGGGTAAGGACTTCACTGGGTATTTTCACTACCAAGTGGCCTAAACTGCCTTCATTTTTTTTCAACCAACCTCTATCCTCTGATGGACTAATACTAAACAACATGTTTTTTAAATTAATACTGCAGTGAGACCAATGCACCTTCCATAATCCACTTCATGTTTCAATTAGGAAAGCTTTATTGCTTTGTATATTTCACGTTGATCTGAAGTTAAAGCTGGGGAAATGAGGAATTGAATATTTGTCAACTGCAGTAAGTATATAGACAAGATTTTCCAGCACTAATTATTTCATTTCCTGAGACAAAATTCCTAAGTTAGATGTTGAGAGTATGAGCCAAGTGCTTTGAACTCTTAATCTGTAGAGTGTTTGGAGTACGTGATAATATGGTCTTGAGGAAATGAGCTGCAGGGTACCCCAAGTCCTGCAGTGGTTTGCAGGCTGGGTGGCAGTTGGCACAAGGATTTAGATGGTTAACAAGCAGTTATCAAATTGAACACTTGTGTACCACTTTTCAATTCTAGTTTGTGATTATTATATTAAAAAAACCAAACACAAAAAGAAGCAAACCCCCCACCAAAGCATGCTTAATTATCTGACCTAGTTAGACCCTAGCACTTCTGGTTTAGTGCTTGATGATCGGTGGAGTGGCCCCCAGTTACCTTATTACCAGTGCTGGGGCATTGATTCAGTAGTGAGTCAGTGAAAAGAGAAGAGCTACTTAATCTCCATTACTACTGCCTATAAAACTGTGTTCCTTCGAGGACTACCATCCAGCTACTTGCCACGCATAGTACTGCTTAATTTATGAGGCCTGACAGCACGGCAGTCTGACTGCCAGTACTCTCTATGGCTGTTTGCAAATATTGGCAGTTTTGTCCTATCTTCTTTTATCTGTTATGGACTGAGGGGTTTTTTGTAGTCTGTGGGACCCTTTTTTCAAATGGCCTTAGACTGAAAACTTTCTGAAACAGATGGTTCCGTAATCGAAGAATTAGTGCTGGTCTCCCACTTTAAATTGTTTCTGTACTCATAAATTAAATCACTCCAATGGTTGGGCTTACTCTTTAGTGGTAGTAGTAAATATTATGAAATTTCCACAAACAATTTTATATGGCTTTGGCAAACTGTGCAGAGCATCCAAGAGCATGCTGGAGCAAACAATTAACTCTCTCGAACCCTTCCAGACCTCAAGCTGAAATAGTCAGTAGGATATTGCATAAGTTCCTATTTGGCCTGTGGAAAAAATCCTTTCTTTTCTTGTGACAGCAATAACCTTCAAAACTCCAAGCCAAATCAAACAAAAATGTGTTCCGCAGTTATTTGAATCAGAAGCTATACAACAAGGAAGTCTACTCTTTAAGTCTTTTACTTAAAATAAACAATCTTTAACATTAAGAAAGTATATGACAATTGCTTCTCTCTGGTTTAAGAGCTATGGAAGGCCTGCAGAATAAAAGTTTGTCATTTCAAATTAGCAAGTAGTTTAATGAAACTTCTTAGTTTGAAACAGATTTTTAGTGAAATAATATAGACTTTATCTCTTCACTGCAGATTAAAAAAACCCTACAGTGTGGAAGGCTGTCTCTTGTTTAATGAGTCTTAACCTGGGGAAGTTCCTTTAAAACAAACAAAAAAAGTTATGTTTGAGTTCAACCTACTCAAAATTCATTGCAGCTGTACTGGAAAAGAAGATTAGATTTTGGTTATTCTGTGATTTATTGAAAGGATGTGAGAGTTGGTTAGTCCTGAGTCAGGGTATGTACTCTAGGAAGCAGAAATAATCTAGAACACTTGCATTTTTAATAGCTTTAGTCAGACCTCAAGAATGACTAAATGCTTTGTTAAACTGGGAATATTCCGATAGCCACAGTGGTATTTGGATCAGATTTTATACCTATGTATATAAAATAGACTCAGTTAAGGATAGAAGAGGGAGAAAACTTTAAAAGATGTAATATTTTGGATAGAAATTCTGAACTGAAGGGGAAGCTTTCTTGAAATTATTTTTTTGTTTAGAATGTTTTTGTTTAGAATTGCATCTTCTGCTATACTTTTTCTGACTGATTCTCAGCGATTCCCCTTTCTGAGCTTGGAAGAAGAGAAAGCAACTAATGAAGGGACAGGAATGGCTCTGGCTGCGTGTACAATTACACCGAGTGTGAGCAATCTCCCCAGAGCAGTGTTAGGTTGTGGCCGAGGTGTGGGGATGACTCCCCTGCCTCTCAGACAAAGCATTTCTCTACTTTGGAAGAAAGGCCTTTTTCTTCAACACTTGTATCTGAAAGAACATGATGATGTCCTTCTGTAGCCTGGAAATTGCTGCTTTGAAAGCCCTAGCAATTTGCTGCAACCAGTGTTTACCTCTATCACAGTAACTTGTATTTCTCCCTCTCTTTTGTTCTGCTTTTTCTCTAGGAACAATACACGGTGGAGGGTTTGTTGTTGTTGTTTAACCTGTTGTCCAAGTGCCCAGCTCCAGGCTGGCTTTATCACAAAGGAAAGGCATTGCTGAGCAATATTCAGTGTCAGGCTTTCTATGACAGAATTAAAACCTAAAGGTAAAACAAACACCTAATTCTTCTCTCTATATAACTTACTAAATTATTTCAGTCTGGCCTATTTATAATTCCTGAGACCTATTATAGCTATTAGAACTGGAGCTTTAGGGTTCAAAGCAACATTTTCTTCTCGGTGTTATCCTAAATTGCAACTTGGTTTTCTGAATCTAGGGCTAATTCATTTGGGGCAGACTGCTCTGTTTTCATTTCCATTTCTTTACACCTATGCTCTGTTTTACTAGATTTTTCTTGTGGATTGTAAGTAGCAAAGGCTTTTGATGGTTCCCAGTGGAGCTCGGTACTAAAAGGTCCTAATTAATGTATATTTGATGGAGCTGAGTGACTTGTGCACAAAAAGGATATCTTCCCTTTTGAATCTAGTCAGTATGCAGCTTCTAGCTGTCCTTCATCCCCGAGGAAGCTTTTGTAGTGTTGCTAATGCATTTATTGTAGGGAAAGTACATTGTACAAATATATTTGGTCAAGTTTCATCTGTGGTACACGGGTGATTTTCTGGAAAGACTAGGGCACGGGTAATGGGGCGAGCTGGTTCCCCCTTCTGTCTTTGTGGGACCACACTCTTCTCCCTGAGTTTGTGACATGCCAGTATCACATGGCATGTAAATAGCAGATAGGAAATCCCTGTTTTAATAAGCAGATGCTGTAAATAATCTTGTATTTTTCTTTTTCATATTGTAACACTTTGGCTTTCAGTGTCTCTATTTTCAAATGCTCATTACTTCAGGACTCTTTGTTTTAAAAATGCATTTGCTGTTTAGGCAGTGTCTAGATCTTTAGAGAGCTCTCCTGCTGCAGTTGCTGCTCCAAAGATGCATTTTGGGGGCATTATGTTGGTGTTTAAAAATGAATGGATGTCACGTATTCTAAACGTGTGGGTTTCTGAAACCAAGTGTAGAACCCCGGTGATTATTCTGCAACCAAATATTTTTGTGTTTGTGCCAAAGAAAGCCCCTTTGAAATCAAAATTCTTGTTGATAATTTATACAATATGCTGACTCGAACGACTTATTTCTGGGCTTTTACAGATGTATTGTCACTTGGGAACTGTCTGGGTAAATGTAGGTTTATGTCTTTTATCTGTTAATTCAAAGATCTAAATGCAAAATTTAAAGCTCAAGGACATCCTGTGGATTTGTGACATTTCCTAAAGGAGTTGTAGATAATAAACCAATGACTAGATTAGTAGAATGAGAGCATTGTAAGTGTACCATTTTCACGGGTGACAGATAAAATCTTGCCCTTGGGATTTTTAATGCTATTTCAAAGAAACATACTTTTGTTCAGTCCACTCATTTGGAAGTTCAGAAACAAGAAACCACTTTTCTAACTGTAAGACTTTGTCAAGTGTGTTCAGAACTTGTCATGACATTATTTTTTTAAAATCACAAATGTTAATTTGTTGATCTTGCCACAAGATAATTTCTGTGGTAAACAGAATTCCAATGTTTGCTGCAGAGGTGTTAAAATAAGATTAGTATGGAAAATTTTACAGGGCTCAGAGAAGAACAGAACTTGTGTCCTGAGATTTTAAGTGTTCCCAAATACAGAAAACCAACCTTTGTAATTGAGAATGTCCCAGACAGTGCAGTGGGGCCAAGTGGAGCACTGCTGAGTCTCAGAGGCAGTATTAAAAATGTCAGAGCACTTTAATGTTCTAAATGTTTAACAAAAAAAAAGTTGCCAGCTCTGGTTGGAAGGACCAGAAGGATGGTTTACATCCTTTACCTAGGAGATGATCATTGAGTTGTTCTCTGCTAGGAAAGACAATAGCAAAAGTACAGTTTGCTTCAGGAGGAATAGAATCAGGTCTTCAGTAAAGTCACTTGTATGAATCACAGCCTTTCTTTGGTGCCTCCAAGCAATAAATAAAACTGGGGTGGTGCAGGTAGAATTGCATCTGTGTGAAGTTGTCTGTCACATACATATATGTAGACACATAGAGACATATGTAGTGGCAAACACAGAATCCACTCATCTCTCAAGGGATTGTGTATAGTTATTATTTATTGACTATGATAAAAGCTATTTGTAAACAAATTCTTGTTCCAGTTATAAATCAGTTGAATGTTCATGAGAACTTACCTTTGTTCTTGTTAGAGAAACTGTCTCTTGGGGGATAAGCATATACAACACACATGAAATGTGTACCAAGCTATTAAACATACAGGTGGATATTGCAATGACATCGTGACTCGAAGGTATGGTGGAAAAAAAAATAATCTTTGCATATTTTGCAAGTGAATTAGGCATAAACTTTCAAAATGTCACAAAGCAGACTGTTATCAATATGTATCAACATCCTCAAGCTACTCGTTGGCAATAAATGTCAGTAGAAATTTTTACAGCTTTTACAGCTTATCTGCAATTTGTCCCACGCTTTGTGCGTGGCCCATTATTGTACGAGTGAGAACAACTGTCAAATGAATGTATTTGTAATGTCAGGATTTCATTACAACCTGACTGCAGGCTGAAGGCTCGGTGCTAAACTGCTGCTAGGTTTAGATCTTTTGACCATCCTTTTACAAAAAGGGCCATGTAACTTCCTACTTTCATTACTTATTCTTTACCTGTTTTAATTAATAATTTAACTTACATTTCTTCTAGCCTCATTATCACTCGACTATTTCATTAACTAATCATTATAGCATTGCAGTTTATAGCTTTACAGGCAAGGATTCGAGACGTATGAACCAGTAGCTTTGAGTTACATAGCAAGAGCTCTGATTTGCAAGCAGAGCCTGCAGCAGTGTGGATTTTATGTCATTAGAAATCTTTTCATCTTTTTTATTTTATTTTTTTTTTTAAACAGAAGAAAAGGTTTTAATTCTTTCTCAGAATGATTCATATCCTGTGGATTTTTCCTATTAGGCAACGAAGCTATGATATTAAGATTGAGTATATAAATAATTCTCATAATTCACACAGAAGAAAGAGAAATAATTACATCTGAACATTTCATTATGAATGGAATTCTATCAAAAACTTTAAGAAGGGGGCATTAATACAAATTAAGGTCTTCGGAACTCATATTTTAAATACTTAACACTGTATTTTATTTAACTTTTGCCAGACCAAAAAGAAATTTTTTTAATCTGCAAAATGAATTGCTGTGCTGGAAAAATATTAACTATAAAATGTAAAATTTCTATGCTGAACAAATATTTTATATTTCACTATTTCTGTCATTGCAGAGTAGCTGAACTTGTATGAGTTACCAGCTCTGTATAGCTGACCATAAACCTCGAGTCTTCAAATTCCATAAATATTTGCTTACCAGAAGAATACAGCTCTTTTAAAGTGATTCTGCAAAGTAGTCTCAATCTGCTTGTCTTTTATGTTACAGTCAGGGTAGATTGAAAGATGAAATTAAGCTATATGCTTTTATTCTTGGAAAAACTGTAGATCTAATCATATCTCCTGGGGAAAAAGGAAAGGGTTGTATACATTTTTGGAGGCGATGATACTTTAGCTTGAATAGAAATCAAGGGAAGTGCAGAGTTCTCTGCTACTGCAGATTCCAATTCATATTGATAAGCACAAGTTGGTAGCTGAGGAATCTTGTGCATGCGCTTATGTGACTGTTATTTCAGCAAAGTCAGGATGTACCCTGATTTTAAAAATTGCCTGCTTTAATCTTCAGGTTAAGGTCTGTAGTTGCTATGCTAATTACCTCTGATTGGTGTAGACTGAGCTTTTCTGCTCTTCAAAAGCATTTCTGCAGTTATGTGGAAGCTTGGCCTTGTAGACACATTTATAAGCCTAAGGAGAGATGCAGAGAAATATTTCTTCTATTTGCAAGAATGTTCTTGTCACAAGTCACATCAAATAACTCAACCTTATGTCACTAATGAACTTGTTTACTTGTTTAACTACTGAAATCTATGTGGAATTCCTATAGAACTTTGTGCAGTATCTTCTCAAACATTTTGTTTATCTTGCTAATAATGAAGCAGAACACATGAAGGAATATCTCCCTCCTTATTTTATTCATTGTGAGCCCACTAAAGTAAAAGGAGTTTTGACCTTGACACCAATGACATTCAGACAAAGGAAATGCTGCTTTAGATCTTTTAATTGTTTGGAGCAGCAAGATGGATAGAGATTTTTCATTATGATACAGCACCAGTGTTACATTATTATACTGTAAAATTACTTGTTAAATTGCAGTTAGCTCTTCAAAGAGTCAGCAACATTCTGCCATAATGAGGTAGAAGGCTAAAACCCTTAGAGATGCAGAATCTTTTCAGTTCTTCCTGGGTTTCGTTGGAGTTCTGTGTGCTGGCAGTCACGGATGTCGGCTGTACGTGTGTACGTGAGGCTGTATCCATTGTATTAGCTGGGGAAGGACACACGGGAAGCAGTGCAAGTTTAAAACCCCCATCCATCTCTCCCCAGCTCTGTTTTCAATGTGCAGCATACTCCTCTTTTCCACACACATCAGTCTTCCACATAGAGTGCCCAAGTTTTGAACATATCAGCATTTTATCTATTGCTTACCAAAAGCATATCCTTATATTTCGAACTTGGTATTGTCTGAGACACAGAGTTATTTACTTGGATATTTTTATTTTTATAATTTGAAACGAAATATTACTTAACTAACTTGGATTCCTTTATGGAAATGTTTACCTCTGCTACAGTCAGTCATAATCTTGAATGGAGTACATGTAATTTGCAGGGGTGTGGAGCAAAATGCCAACGCTGAAGATTTCTGTGTGGTTTGTTCCCCTCTGTTATGCTGTGGACAAATTGCATGATCTTACTTCCATATTTTATAAATTACTTGCTTGACTTTGTCACTGCCCATGCATTGTTTTTGCCTTCTGGAGGCATACTCCATGTTGAAAGGGAAGGAAGGTTCATGTAGGGTTTGAAGTTGCACAGAATCAAAGGGTTTGAAGAAGCTAGACCTAAGACTTTGTAGGTGCTGCCTGGAGGAAGCACTCGTATGAGATGTGCTGCAGTCTTAAAAGATGATGAGGAATTCTTGACAGCTTTTGGCATGGTTTCTTTCCTGTCTGGTCCCTGTGAGAAGGCAGGAGTTAGAGGTGACTCTTTTCAGTTTTACCTGAGTTCTCTAAAAAGCATTGTTCAGCTTCTGAATATCTTGTAATTAGTTTCTGTCTGAGGCTCTTGACTTTCAGAGCAACTATGATTTTGACTATGGCAATACAGCTTCTTTATGCTTTCTTCTCTTTTGGAGTATTTATGTTCTAACATCTCATTATTTAGTAACCCCTACTAAAATCTCCTTTTACACAGCACTTGCGATGTGATTATTTACAAAAGGGCATCAAGTGCATTGTGCAGGCTAATTTTAATGAATAAACCTCTATTTGCTCCCCCTTTCTTTTTGTACTGCTCTACTGTGTATTCCCCTACACACAGCATGTGACTCTTCAGGCCTAAAAAGCTTTGATTTACCACCGATTGAAATCTTGTCCCTCTCAAGTTTTATAGCACCGTGTCCAGTTCTGTTTGCTACGTCTCGAGAACGTATCGTGTAATGAGAAAAGGTATGGATGGAAGCAATTAAAATGATTAAGGAGATGCAGAAGCTGCTTTGCAATGAGAGACTAAAAAAGGCAGGACTGATTTGTGGAAGGAATGCTAGAGTTGGGGTGCATTCACTGAAGCTAGTAAGAGATTTGGTTTAGGATAAATAAAAGGCTGTAGTTAAAAGCTTGGTTCTAAGCCTGCAAATCTTACCTTTTCTGTAATTACGTTAATAACTTTTTTGCAGTTTCAGGTATTTTGAACAAATTGCAAGTAATCAGTCTCTTTCAGATGCTGTAAAATAGAGATTTTATTTTTTGTTGTTCCGTTATTTCACTTGAGGATGATGGGGTTTTACACAACAAGTAAATGGCATTATTAGACATTCATAATTGTTGCCTAAATTCTGCAAAAATATGCATTCTGGTCTCACCTATAAAAACCTGTGGTTAGAATTGAATATATGTAGTGATCTGTTAAGAATACTTAATCATTTTCTTTTAAAAACCAAACAAATCAACAAACACTTATTAACTGCTAACAAAACAACATTGGTTTTGAGGAATTGAAGGGAAAAAAAAAAACCAAAGGCACAATAGATGTATTTAGTAAGATCTTAACTTGATTTCCACCTGCAATGCATTCCTGAGGTACCTGGGTTTCAAGAAACTTTTCAGATTGGTCATATTTTCCAACAGTCAATTGGTCCAGACTTTGAGGAGTTTACAAAGAAATGCAAAATCTCAACAAAAAGTTAATATGTGGAAATCAGTGTATTGTGTCAACGACCTATTCAGCTTCCAACTGTGCCAGTGGATATTTCACGCTGCCAAACTGTTCAAAATTATCCCTGTGAAGGGAAAAGTATTTGAGCAAATCTTTTCCCAGGTAGGAAGGAATGAGATACCTCCTCCTGTGTTCATAGAAACAGTCTCCACATCTTTGCATGAATTTAACAGTGTATATGGGAGGCATAGAAGTTATTGAGAAATACGAGCTGCTTTTGCAAAATAAAAGTGGTGCTGGAGACAATCCTAAAATAAGGGGAATCTCCACAACTCCAAGCATTGCTGTCCTGGCCCAGATAAGATCCTTACCATGGGAGTGGCTCAATATAAGCCCTTTACTCTTTTCAGCATGCCTGCACTCTAATTGAGAAGAATCAGAATGGTGATACATAATTAGAAGTTCATCCAGTTTAAAGTTTGAGAAAGATGCAGTGCATGACAGATTATGGGTTTTCATATAAACTGCAACAGGCAAAGCTTTTGTAATCACTTTTTGTGGTTGCCTGCTCATTTTGTCTCCTCCTCCATCTCTCTTAAATAAAAAATGGTAGGTAAACTAGGGAAGCATTTTAATGGTGGTAGTAAAAAAAGGCCCAGTTGATTGCAGTACAGTTTAGCTGTTAAGGATGTACCTTAAGTTTTGCACAGAGCAATAGAGCTCCAGTTCCTTGCCAGATATATTTTGTTTGTTCTAACATTTAAAAGCTGAATAGCTGTTTATGGCTGTATGCAAAATCATAACTTACTGTGGTTTATTTTTTTAGAAGCAAAACAATTTTAGAAGAAAATAGCATTTAAATATCCCATGAAAATAAACTATATTTATTTAGTTTGCTTTTACAGTTTGGAATGTGACAGGAGGAATCTTAAAAGACTTTGTAATTGGATCTTAGACAAAACTCTAATCTGTTTCAGGCTGTTTTCAGCCTATGGCTAAGCATGGGACATAATCAAATTCAACATGAGATCTCTGCAAGTTCAAAGAGCTGAAGTATATTCAGCATGGCTTTATATTTGTACAGCCTTCTGCATTTCACATTTACAGATGCAGCCTTTCCTGGTTAATCAGATAGTGTCATACTACAGAGTGCTGTGCAAAATGAAGAAGAAATGGCTTTTATTCCATTTTGTTTATGCTGTAGAAGTACGTAGTGAGGTATTCTCAGTCTAAATGTGCCTTTTTGTCCCTCAGCTGCTGCCAGACTCTAGCTGAACTGGAAAACATTCAGCACTGGGGTTGAAATTTTGCCACTTTTCTGTGTCATTGGATAGTTAAGTTATTACAGATGTTTGTGACTAAAAGATACACTGCCCTGCGAAGAACTCCTGTACTTGCTTGGTCTTATTTAATATAGCTTGTATCGTAAGTGACAAAGAAAATGCACACAAAATAATGAAAATACAAGAAAAATAAGACCAAGGGAATTTACTGTACTCCCTCACCGAGTGCTGGTGAGGCCCTCGGAATCCAGTTTAAGAGAAATATTGAAAAACTGGAGTGGATCCTGTGGAGGGCTCTGTAGATGTCACTCATGGGCACATGGTCTCTGGGGAGGGGTTGACCTTTCAGTCTGGCAGAGGAAAGGCCGAGGGTGATGAGGGGCAGCCTGTCACTGCTCAGAGAATGGTTTTGTAGCCAGTGAAGCCCAGCTCTTCTAATATCTATTACCATGGTTACTGATGTACATTTAGACAGGATTTTTTTAATATCTTTTGGGTACCTCAAGAATGCAGTTTTGAATATAAACAGTTTGTTTCCTTTTTCACATTTGTATCTCTCCATTTTGCTGGAAACAGCAAAGCTGACAAACCCACCCCCCCCGCAAAGGATGGCAGCCTGCCAGCATGGCACGCAGGGGAAAAACCAACTTAAAGACATTGGAAAGCTTTAGGACTAATTCCACCAAAGAACAGAATGTTGAAGATGCTCCAGATAAAATCTTGGAACAGATCGTGATATTTTCATTTTTAATATGCTTAATAAAATACAAATACAGAGATACTTTTACGTGCTACAAAGATTTACTGCAGCTCTAATTTAAACAGTAACTGAATAAGACTAGGGAGCATTATTCCTTTTCCCTGAGACACAAGGGGATAATTGTGAAGTTATTAAAATGAGCGTCAGTGTACGACAATGAAAAACCACAGCTCTAGCTCTGCAAATCATTAGACTTGCTCTGAAGTGAACACGTTTGCAACTTGATCATCCAGAAACTTGGATCTGCTCTGAGTCACCTAAATGTTTATTCTGCTATACTTGCCTTGCATAGTACAACCAGAAATCCAGGAGGTGGCCAAGAATTCTCTGAACCCAAACCCCCAGTCAGCTGTATATAAGCAATCAGCCTGGGTCTGTAGGTTGGGAAAATACCTTGTTTGTTGTTAGCAGCTGTCAGGTTTTGCAGCACATGGGAGAGTAGTTCAACATGCCAACACTAAGCAACACTTGCTATTTAAAATTAGAGAGGTTATATGTGGAGATTCATTTTACTTTAAAATAAAATTTTCTTTTCAAACCACAGAGATTAATCTCTTGATAATTTTGGAAAGGAAAAAAAAATGTACACAAATATGTGTATATACAGCCTTGTTGAAAACTGTTGAAAGTTTGGATTCTCTGGAATCCTTACATTTATGGAGGACCAAAGGGCCCCAAACGCCAAACCTCTGCATTTTCATTTCTTCAGCAATCACACATGAGTGTTGTCAGGTAGGAACTCCAGAAATGGCACTGCATATCTTTAGGACTGTGCTTTCCCTCCAGCCCAGCATCTGGCAAGTAATGAAGTATAAAACTGAACTGAATTAGCAGGTTGTTTTCTGAAAAGATACTAGAATGAAACTGCGAGCGTCCTTTGTGTTTCTCGTCTCCAATTTTAAGTGGCAAAGAGCAGACTTAAAGCTACTTTTCAGAAACCTGCACAGACTGCATTGATACGTGAGACTTTCATTGATATGTGAGGTGTATTTTGGTGTGGAAAGCTGAAATGTGACAGACAGTATCTCTTGGACCTCTCATGTCTTCCTGACTGCCTCCTGCTGTTGGTAATGGTGGGCAAGGACTGTTTTGACTGTGCTGTGTTGCTGCTCAATTTGTTGCAGCACTGCTGCTAAGTAATTGTTCAAGCCTGCACTAGACCCTGTCTCAGAGCAGAAATAGATGCACAAGAGAAGGGATAGATGCCAGGTTATATATAAAAGGAGGAGAAGTTTCTTTGTTTGTCATTTCAGACAACGAAGATGAAAACACAAAAACCCATACCCACCAAAGGAATATATAAATAACCCACAACAAAACACCAAAAACAAACAAAAACAAACCCAAAACCAGACAGCTCCCAGCATTCTCCACCACTGCCCCAGCATTTCCAGGAAGTGGCTTTTGTACAAATCTTATGGCTGGAGTTACCTGCTTTAAAATACTCTATCTTTCCCTTCCTCCTTGAACAACTGTAAACCATCAAAACTAGAAAATATTTTCTAGCACACTTTACTTAAATCCACTACTCCTTGAACATTTTAAGTCCAGAAGTGTTTCATTAACTTTCATCATTTTAGTACCACAAGAACAGTAGAAACAAAAAGCAATGGATTAAAAAACAAAACCGCAGGAAAAAAACCTGAAACAAATCCACAACAGCCGAAAGGTTTCTAGGGAGAATTTTGGCAATTGGAGTGAAATAGTGTAGATGCACCAGACTTAACTCACTTCTGTGAACTTTGTTTTGTATTAAAATAAACTCTTGGAATAAATTGTAGCTAATTGCACAGCCTCTTCTGAAAACCCAAACCAGTTTAATAGAAACTGACTCATTTCATGATAGTTAGAGCTTTCTGCTTATAAGGGTACCTCAATTTTTATCTGCTTTGGCTCCTGTAATAACAATATCAGAATACAAGTGTGAAGCAGCTGAGGAAAGCCAAACTGGGAAGTGAATGGTGGCCATTATATAATGTATAGAGCATTGTGGTTTAAAGAAAAAGGGATCACATAGCACCCGTATTTTGAAATACATCTCAGGAGTTGTTATATATGCACCATATGGTGAGAAATGATCTTGAACAAGCAAAAAAGTAATTTGGTGCATTTCTAACTACTATATCAAGGCTAAATCTCATGAATCTTGGGGATTTGAACTCTCATAACTGGCTTCAGAAATAAGTTGCAAAAAAATCAGCCTAGGTCTGTTTTGTGTTGCTTATCTGCATACAGGTATTCAGAAAGATATAATGAACTACATTAATTTAGTGTGGACACTCCCACTCAGGACAACAGAGGGGAGAGTGTGACCTGGATAATTTAGAGGCCAAACATGTTGGTGTAGCAAGGCTGTTTAATGGGGGCATCCTCCAAAGGCTTTCGTGTGCTTAACTATCACAGTGTATTTCACTCCTTAACTTTTACTGTCCTCTGTAAGCAGAAGTTTCTAAATTTATCTTTCTCCATGAGAATGTATGTATTTTTCTTCATGAGAATGTATGTGTTGGGGTATTTTACAGCTGCTGGAGGTGGAGTTCTGAGAAATTTCAGCTTCATGGAGTTCTGTGGGTTTCTTTGGTTTCTGCTTCTCTCATAGTCATTTATGGTGCAACACTCCAGAACTATTCCTGTCAAACAGAACCTTTACAAAATCACCGAGTTAAGCCACAATAAAAAAATTACAAGTGACAAAAGGAGGAGATTGAAAATTAGGAAACTGTATTTTCTTTCATTTTCCTCTCTGATTCTGAGCCTTTAGAATTCACTCGTTTCTGAAATTAAACTTTTCTCTTAAACAGTAAGAGCTAAATATCTAGGAAGGAGGGGGAGACACTTGAACAGTTTGAGGGAAGGCATAAAATGAGTGTTGCATTTAGTTCACATAATGAATATATTTATTTTTTCACCCTGTAATGCAAATGCACTGCTATCCATACCATTTCATTGTGGACACAGTATCTGTATTATAGGCTGGGGGTTGTAGGAAAAGACCTCTTCAGTTTCAGCCCTGCTTTTCTGCTTTCCTCTTGCCTTTAGGGAAGCAGCTAACAGAACAGATGGGTTCAATTCTGCACTTAGGGGGAGCTTTTGTTGAGCAGCTTGGAGAAGTACTAGACCCACTTGTACTTCCATTGAGAGACCCTTCCAGCTCCACTTGCTGTCCAAATGAGTTCAAATTTGGATCATGCTGAGCTTTGAAACATAAGCAACAGATGATAGCTCTGTTTTAAAAATACAGCTTGCCTCTGAAGTTGTTTCCTTGAAGTGTTAGTAATGTATCATGCTTAGTGGACAGTCAGAAATAGATATTTTGTTCTGCAACATGATGAACCTTGTTTAAAACATCACAGGTCCATTGAAGAAGCTTGCTTTTCTTGACTGTAGTCCGAGGAACAAGCTACAACTGACATCCTGTGAACAGTGGTGTGAATTAGTAATAGAGGATACACTCGGTCTCCGAGTGGATTATTCTAGAACACTGGGGGCATGAATTACCTTCCTATTGGAACTAATATAGAGGAGCCACTTGTGTATGGTGTGTTTGTAATCCATGAAAAATAGTTTAATAAATTAAAGACTTCATAGGTCTTCTTTAGTCTTTAATAATTAAAAGAATTTTTAATTTTCTTAGGAAGTAATGGGAATAGACAAAGCAGGCAATGGATGGAATAAATCAACATGATGAATTAATTAACGGTTCACAAGGGATCTTAAATTAGGTCACCTCTTAAATTGTGTCAGCTGGTTACTTGCTTAAAACTCATACTGGGAGAACCTAGGAGAACTTTTCAAACCTCAAAACCTCTCCAGCAAAAGCCACACAGAAGCAGCTCAGGAGTATCGTGTAGAAATAAGATTAATAAAAGGACAAAGCTTGCTTAGAATTTGTTTAGATAACTTCTAATAAAGCTATCCACAATATAGAAGGTGCATATGGCATTACCTTTGACTCTTGATTAGTCCCATCCAGTGTAAAAGTTCTCTTTAGTCTAATCTTACCCGTAGGCTTCCCAAGTGAATGTCCTCCACTTCTAAGCTGTTTCAGATCAAACAATACAACTGGGAAGTGTTACCACTGGTGTTTATCAAGCTTTCACCTCTTGTCAGCATGTGGCTCCCCTTGGACTTAGTACATGGAACCAATGCTTATTAGCATGATGTAGCACAGAAGAATCAAAGACTTCCTAATGATTAATTTAATAGGATTCCATTCCATAGAAAACTTGCCACAGCCTGTCTTTCAGTACTTTGGATCTATCTGTAAATGAATTCCAGGAGCATTGTACTTCTTACCTTCTAGTTAGGCTTCTCTGGGGTTGTTTTTATGTTTTCCTGTTCGGTTTCATAACATATTTTGAACTCCAGTTGTCTCAGACAAGCAGGATGATACTGTCAGTGAGATGGAGAAGCACAAAATTCTGTCTGTTATGTTGCCTGGTTATTTGGGTCAGGAGGTGGTTGTCTTGGTTTTGCAAGTAATTCCATCTCATTGAAGTGGAAGGTCTTTTTCTGTCCTTCTGTATTCTAGTCTTATGCCATGTGTTTCAGGAAGTAATATTATAGAGATGTATGTTTCTTTTGTATTATAAAATGCCAGTGGTAGTGTACAAATAAGGACATACCTCAGATCCTTCAGGATATATGTCAAAATCATCTTCATTGGCAGTTATATAGGTTTCTTTGAAATAAAAATAACTTTCTTCAGGAGCCCAAGGCTTGTAATACAAGCACGACTAGGATCTAGCTTAAGACCTTATGAGATGTGGCTTACCTGACTGGCAGCTGCAGCACACCACCAGTGCTCTGCTGTGATTCAGAAGCACAGTCCTCTGAGAATCAGCATTGCAATAGCTAGATTGCTTTGTTGGCAACAGTGGGGAGAAATGTAACACCATGGCATGCTAAATGTTTGCTTTTGGAAAGCAGATAGCCATTGTTAATGATTCCTCTCTTTTGGGGTCAATGTGTACAGCACTTGTGACTTAGAAATTATCATTTGGAACCAATTCCTCTGTGAGTTTTATAACTACTACTTTGTTAGGATTTTGGTCCACATATGATATCATTCCCTAACCTAATTTGTGAAGGAGGAGACTTTATCTTCGCCTCTCAAGTTGGGGAATGTGTAGAACAACTCGATGCTAAAAATATTCTCTTGAAAATCTTGTGCATTTTATTGCTGTAGCTTTCCAAGGAACTGTTCCCTTTTCTGAAACTTGATGTATTTCTTGCTGCATATTTAAAAGTACCCGGTATTTTCGGTCCCTCACCACATGTTGGTTTTCTTCAGATCTTTTTCAGACATCTGGAAATAATGTCATTATGACATGTAACTAATTCTCTATACCCAAAATCTGGTCGGAAATTCTGCAGAGATCCATCTGCTGCATCTGCACTGTATTAGAAGTGATTAATTGAAAGTCTTATAAAAACGGGCTAGATTCTCAGCCAACCTGATCTGGTACAGCTTCGCTGGAAGTTGAGTTCCAAGTCTGTGCTGTCAAGGCTGTTACAGTACAATACTGTCAAGATTTTTAGGCAGTTTCATTGCAAAGAGGTCCTCTGTGAATGAAGTTTCTTATGATACCTTCTTTGTTCCAGCCAGCAGAACTGAGACACATACTCGCCTAAATTCACTGATTCTTAGCTCTTTCCTTTTTGCACTTGCTTTTGTTTTCTCTTTTTTTTTAATCAGTGGCTGTTTTAGCAGGGCTTGAGGGATCAGCCCTACACAGAGGAGCCTCAGGGTCAGGTCTGACATTGTCCCAACACAAAGAGCTCAATTCCTGCTCTCCCAATTTAAAACAGTCTTACTCTCTCATAACTTTTTGTAGTCATCAAAGTCACTTCACTTTCACATAGATGCAAATAAAAGGACAACTAGAGTCTTGGGGACAGAACAAAGATCTTATCACAGGCTACTTGCAGCCCATCTCTTACAGAGCTTTTCTGCTGCATGTCGCAGGAAGATGTGTGCTCACGTTGGTGGTCTCAGTCCAATGTTCCAAACAATTGTTCTCTCTTTCCTGCCATTAATGAGGTGGTTCCTTGGGAACTGTTACTACTTATACTGAAATATAGCATGACTTCAGGGTTGCCACAATTACACAGGAGTATATGGCCTTTCTTTGCTTACCAGGAGGTCCATGGAGCAGGCGGAGCCAGTGATCAAACCTATATCTAATATTTTAATAACTGTGAATTTAAGAACTGCAGTGAATTTTGGAGCTATGCCTCTACTCTTATTTCATTCTGAGGAACTTCTCTGAAGATGTATTCACTCACCTGTATGAAGCTGGTGTCTGTTGGTAATTAATTCTGTGAATTTGAAAAGCTTTTTACTTGCATAAATCAATGGTAGTAGAAACTGGTTCATTATTTAGAGTAAAAAAATAAATAAATCACTAAATACACTTTGAATGAATGCGGTCCAACTTCTGTAGCTAATACCACTCTTCATTAAAAGTGGCATTAATGGGAGAGCGCAGAAAAGAGTCTCGTTTAGTGATTTGATTTTTTTTTAACTTGCAATATGTCTTTCTTAGCTTCTTATAAATGCTTTTCATCATAAAAATACTTCTGCTTCAAAAGAATGTAGATTTGATGTTAGTGAAGAGCATCAGCATACCTCAGACAAATTTCAGGAAAGATAAATTTTGCAGAAGTGACCATGAAGTGAAAATGAAGACATGCTGTAATTACCACATACCAACTATTTTGTGTAGCTGGGTTCAGGTGAATACAGTTCTCATTGCCATGCAAAGCTTAGGTAAATTCAGAGATAAAGCAGTTGAAAATTATATCCTTGAAGTTGGAACCAAAGAAATCTGACCTCTAAAGACAGGCAGAGCTCATTCTTTTCTGAAAGCAGTGAATATAGTGCTTTGCAGAATGCCCCTGAATTTGTGTGTCTCCCATTTTTCTTATGGGAACTCGTCTTCCAAAAACAAATCTGTTTATGTGCCTTACAGGCTTGTCATGGGCTGAAAATAGACACAGAATATTTCTGTTTCTAAGATTAATATCTAGCCTTGGACAACTGTAATATCAGATAGTCCTGCTTGTTTGGGTGGTTTTTTTTAATGATTTACTTAATGTTATACATAAGAGAGGCTAGAAATAGTTGAAATATTTAAAGTGAGTTGGAATACTTCATGGAAAAGTATACTTTTTATAAAGCATACTTTCACTTCCTTGAAAATAACTTATGTCAGAGACTGCTGTTCTAAAAGACATTTTTTATCATCAGTACCGGTGGCAAATGTGTGAGTCTGCTTGTCTGAATATACCCTGTAAAGTATATTTAAATTTAAAAATAGAGATGAATTTATATGCAAAACATTCACGTTCAATAAGTTATAATCAGAACAAAGCTGCTGCTGATTACCAAGTTTGCGGAAAGTAGTTCAAGGACGGGAAGAGATGAATTTTCTGGTGTTTGCAGATTTATTTATTTATTTAGTATTTAATCATTTGGGATTGCTTTTTAAACAAACTGTTTACAAATGAGCAGGTGGATTAGCTTCCTTTGTTTGATTCAAAACCACAAATGTCACCCTTTTCCTTGCATCCTCCAGAAGGTGGAGGGAGCGCCGTCTCCGAGAAGTGAAAGGTGGTGGTGTGAGTTTCGAGGGTGTTGTTTGATATGTGACATCAAGCAGAGCTCTGACAAGGAGGTGACAGGAAATTAGGTTTGACAGCTCCTGATACGTGTAAACCAAGACAGAATGAGGACTTTACCAAAGGTGTAGTGGAAGTCACTCATCGTTTTTCCTTCTGAAGGTGACATCATTCATGATGGCATCCAAATGTGATTTATGAAATTAATTATTAATGAGTGTCAATTTTAAAGAAAAACATAGAGAAACCTGGGACTATTTGTTGATTACATTAGCCTACTGCTGAAGCAGGCATCTGAAAGAAACACAGATACTGCTCTTTTGTGTTGCTAGCATTATGTTTGGAGAACAAAGATAGTGGAGGCTGTAGAGGTCTGCAGGGCAGGGAGTAGTTTATCCGTGCAGATTGCTCCGGCACAGAGAGACAGAAACGTTTCCAAATACATACTTTGCTTTGCAGTGTGGAACAGCTGCTCACACCACAGCCAACACATCTGCAATTGGGTTTGTAAAATTGCTGAAGAAACAATAACTGATTGAAACTTGAGGAATGAGAGAGTGGAGGGACTCTCATTGAAGGAAGGTTTGATATCAATTTCAGCTTTAATAAATTGTATTTTAAAAGTCATGATAACCAAGTGTACCTGATGTCTATGACACGTGCAGTTACCAAAAGCCACCAGTGACAAACTCACTGAAACTCCTCCTCATGTAAAACACTGTAGAGTTTTAATTCAGTGCTGGAATGTTGTCCGTCTTTTCTTGGACCCAGAACGAGATGATGCTATTGACATGAAGCTGTGTCCTGTGGTGAAAGAGTTGCAGCTTCATATTCCCAATCTCCACTTAAAAAAAAAATAAATCTTATTTTTTATTACCTTTATTGCTTCTTTTGACAAACCAAACTAGTAGTGGCCTATATGGATGTGTCCTTTTGCATTCCAGTAGTATTTGTGAGTTGTGTTTTTCTTTAGCTATCAGAACATTCTTTTTCTGTCTGGCATTTACATAAGTTTAAAAGGAAATAGAGGTGGAGAGTTAGATTGATTTAGAAGCTGTACTTATATCGTGTTTAAGGAATCACATTTCTCCAACCATACTCTAATATCCAGTCTTGTCCTTAGTACTTCAGCAGTTGATGAAATACCATATTTCATAAATGGTTTCATACACGAGTGTGTCAGTGTTACCTTTAAACTCCCATCTGTCAGACAAAGGTTCTTGTTGCTTAAAGTCTTTTTCATAATCCTAAAATGAATGTGTTGCTGTTTTGATGCTATCCATGCTTCGTGGGGAAATCTGGATGAAAAATACTTTGATCTCTCAGGGGTTTGTTTGGTTTGGGGTTTGGGGTTTTTTAAAATGTTTTTATCCTTGCAAGGTTCTGTGTTTGCCATTCTGGTATTCTAAATGTTATGCACAAAGTGGATTACAGGGCATTAGAGAAAATGGCTGGGGAGTTTCACAGTAGGAAGTTGAATGAAGCTTACTCATTCGAAAACCTGTTCTTGGAAAAAAGCAAATGAAAATATCCCTTGCTCTTGTGATATAAATCCCCACATTCTCTTTCTGTCCATTATATATTGTATTGATCTTTAATTTTTTTTCCAGTCAGAATTCTGGGTCTTAACAAAAGCTGGTGCTTGACTGGAAAACTGAAAGAAAACAAGCTGCTCATATAATTACCTAAATCATAAAAACAAATAAATAAAACCTGACAGTTTATAAATACATCTGAATAGCAGATCAAAATGATAATCCATGTAAAACTCTAACTTCATTTAACACCTCCCCATCCTCTCCTGCAATGAAACCCAACCAAAAACTAAAACCAAATGGGGTGGGCTGCGGGGGGGGTGGTGGTGGAATCATGGAGAGGGAAGAGAATGTAATTTGAGTACTTAATCTGTTTTCCTAATTACTCTACTGTGGATTGAGATACACTTACAGTAGCTAAAGCACCACCATATTAAGAATATTTTGCTAACATGTGGCATAATGCCCTGAGCCAAAAGATTAACGTACATAGAGAGGTTGCTTCATTTTATATTGCCAACTTTTGTAAGACAAATTAACTCTCTGCTTTAAATGTGCTTTGTTTCTGGTTCTATTTGTTAATGAAAAATAATGAGCAGTTTTATGTAAATAAGCAGGAAATGCATACATAATAATAAGTGGATGTGAAGGTGCTTCTGTGGATGTTTCTGAACAAGAATTGGTCTAGAGAATATAAATGGAGAAATCTTACAAAATTAATTTTATTCTGTCTTAGCCTGTTGCTGGAAGGATTGCTTTTATACAGATGTTTTGTTTTGCTGATTTATTCTCAGCATCTGGTTTGTAGTCATTGACCAGATTGCTGGCACCAAGAAGCTTACTTGGCATCACTCTGATGGCAGGAACTAAATGGATTAAATGACCGTTAGAGAATTTCCTGATTATGGCAGGAACCGGTAGGCAACTCCTTCCACCTTTGTTTAGAACACTCCCTTATCGTGTTACCCTAAACAGATCTTTATCCTGAACTTACCTAAGTATCTGTTGGATTCTGACCGCGTGCCACTGACACCTTAATGCCACATAATACTGCAGCCTAACTGCTTATTGCAAACTTTTTTTGTGCTACATAATGAAAAATTAAACAGAACTCTGCCAGGCTGAAACCTTTCTGTGTGTATTTGGTTTCATCTGATTGAGACATGATGCTTTTCTCTCAAAACGACCTGCTTAGAAGAATAATATATATAATGAGATGTCTTAGTCCAGTGATCTGATGAATCCTAATCAGAAAGCTGATAGGTCAAATAGTAATAAACCTATAATCAGTACAGTCACCTGTAATTCCATTTACTCGGAACTACGACTCATTTCTCTTAAACGTGTGAGGGAATGAGAATAATAGAAATGACATTTTATGTAGTCTGCTCACGAGAGATGAACTTATTCCTCCTTCATTACGAGAAAGCTCACTTACAGCCCAGAACTCTGAACAGATCTGTGTGTTAACGTGTCGCTGCGAATAGTCTCACAATCAGTGTAACTTTGGCATAGGTGAGAGGAAGTAAGAGCAAGGGAAATGAAAGCAGAGGAGGGAATCCATCCACCAGCGAGCATACCAGTTTTGAACCTTCTCTTTAATGTGCTAATCTAAAGAGCAGAAAAATGGGTACTTCTGTGAGCTGTGAATTGACTGTAGTATTTTTTTATTATTGTTTTTAATAAGTGATGAGTAACTGATGGTTTCATGTTGAGTTTTGCCTTTCTTGCCGCTTATTTATCGTGCTTAGTATATAATATTCTATATATGAGTGCTCTGGGATATAATCCTCATTTCAGAAGACATCCTACTTTTAATTTCGTCCTAAACTTGTGATAAATATCATAGCTCCCAGGAGAATTCTTCAAATGGTGAAGGGCTTAGAAAACTAGAGTTTCTCTACTTTTGTTCTTTGAACTTATGTCTGAATCTCCCCAGGAAGTATTTAAAACCAGCCAGGATCATTCCATGTGCTGGCCAGTGCTGACAGAGACCAGGTGCCCATGGCCTTTCTCCATCCAGTAATCTATGCCTGAGTTACGTGACCAAAAGACTAAGAAGGCTTCTTAGAAATGCAATAACTGCTCAGACTGTCATTTTGAAAACTGCTTTATGATAGTGATGCATTTGTGGTTCAGGTACCTGCAATTCCTATGGAGGTCTTGGCAGTAGGTCAGTCTCATAATCCATTTCTACAAGACATTGTCTTCAAAAAGATTTTATCAATTCTTTACCTAAGATGTTGCTTAGGATTTTCCTGGCATAGTGGATAACCCACAGATTAACTTAGATGTTCTTTTTGAGGTGTGGAGAAAAGAAAAGCCAAAGCTGATGATCAGCGAAGCTCACCCAGGTTGGGGTTTTTAATGTAATACACATTTCAGTTGAAGATTTTAATTTGGACACTGTACCAAACTCCATTTCCATGGTGTAACACTTCTGGCCATCTTTTGGTTCAAATTCTTACAAGGAAGACACGAGGTGTTTTTGCACACAACTGGGGGGAAATTTCCCAACTATGAATATACTGAAGTTTTTTTGTAGTCGTAGCATGGCACAAGAAGTACTAACAGCATTAAAACATTTAGCACTAGACTAGTTGCATCTGCTCTGCCCCGTATGAATAACATCTTGTCACTTATTTTCTGCAACTGGAACACGGTCAAACGTGAGTATCATTGCACTGTATTTCTCTTCTCTTGCAAGTCCCTGGAGATTAAAAATAGTAATGACTTCCAACAGAAATTTTTTACAGAAGTTAAAAAAGAACAGGATGAGCATGTATTTCTTGACAGGGTGAATACATGCACCATGAACTGAATGGAGTTCAAGGTTATCTCGTCCTTCCCAAGTAGTGAAATAGTCCCTCCTTTCCCTTCAGGAAGCTGGTAACGGTGTGAGTGAGCTTGGTTGGGCTTTGACCCTTTATAGCCCTTGCCCATTTTTATGTCACTAGACTTTTGTAATTCATAATCATTCCCTATTCTCTGTCCATTTTTGTTGATGGATTTGGAATATTTTCAAGAAATGAAGCTTGTCTGTAGTGTTTCTTTTTTACATGCTAAGAATGTAAACAGATGTCCTGAGATGCCTGAGTATTAGATTGTGAATGTACAAGAAAATTTTCATCTCTGTGATGTTACTGTCTTGAGTTCTGTAATAATCAAGACTAAATCAGAACACTTTCTAACTGACTTATGAAAATTCTGGTTTTCTGAATAAATGCCAGTGTGCATAACCTGGCACCAGCTTTGTTTTGGCAGTAACGTATAGCTCGTTGTTTCAACCAAAATAGTTATTTCCCTGGGTGGGTTTCTCAGGGAGTGCTGTAAGCTCTTCAAAGCCGATGTGCTTGCTGCTGTTCACCCGGGGAGTTTGCTTTTCACTTCAAGCATGAAATTAGTCATTAGGGTTTCAGTGAAGAGGAAGCCTGGTGCGAGTGAACAGTAGGTATAGGAGATGTGGCACAGGGTTAGGAAGACAAGGGTCATACTTTAGCAACTTCAATGTCTGCTTAAAATATTTTTAAATGCTTCTTAGACTCTGAGTGTAAACATTGTAAATAGTAATTACTGATCAGTTAGGAAGCAGAAGAAAGAGACGAATGGATCTGTTCCAATTCAAAGTAGTCCATTGGTCTAAGATTTGAGTGCTCACGTGCTATGCAGAAAGAATTGTAGAAGGCTACACTCTTTCAACTCTTAGCAGTGAACCATTTTATTCTATATGGGGCACACGTATTTACATAAAAATAAAATTACAGGGATCCTGTTAAATTTATCTGAGAGCATAAAAGCGGTCTTCAATTGCAATAAAATGTTTGGAGAATGAGTAATGGTGCTGTTTAGATGAGATTCTAAAGCCCTTTAGGATTATCCAACTTCCATTTAAATTATGTAGTAACTGATGAGGCTGCTATCGGAATCAGATTTTTCTCTGCTTACTGATGCTAGACAATTCTCCTCAGCGTGGTGTCTTCAAGCTCTCACTTATTTAATGATTCATTGTTCCAGTCAAGAAGAAAAAAAACAAACCACAAAATAATTACCCAGCAGCTTTTTAAAATTAACTCACTGGGGATCTAAAAATTGCAGCAATAAATTACATGTTGTAGATTCATTTCTCCCATTTTTGCTTGTGTCTTTTGCCGCTCTGATGCTGATGTCATGAGTGATGTAATCTAAAGGACCAAGTGTTGGCAGCAGACTTTCTTGAATTAAGTCTTAACGAGACACGACTGCAAATTTTACAGAGCATTTCATATTCTGTCAGGAACCTGAACTGCTTTTCGAACAGGCTAGGTAGTTCTCAATCAGCAAAGAACTGAGCTTGAGCTTTATCTTGAGAGGAAAACCCTGCCTTATTCTAATTTAGCAAGAATTCCCAAGAGAACACATAATTGACCACATCAAAAATGGGAGGTGCTAGGCGAGGCTGGATGAAGTGTATAGAAAGTATCCCCTAAGTACATACTAACTGTAGAATTACAGGAGCTTTGCTTGGTCTGAGTACACCGACTGAGGGCACAGCTCTGCAAGCCTTGCTGACTCCCTCTGACCTGTCTCCCATCCCTTGCAGAGCAAAGGAAAAGATGAGTTATGAAAAAAGGAAACCAAAAAATACAAAAAATGGAGGCAACCTCAAGATACTCTATCCTCGACTGCAGATTGTCCAGAGGTCTTCCTTTTCAAGTATCCATCTTGGGAAAATATCCGAAAAAGCAAGTCGACAGGAAACGTCTTTCCAGCTAGAGTTCTCCAATGTAGAGGAAAGCATATGCTCATAGAAATGCGTCAGTGCCACTGCTGAATATCAATAATGCATTGCAGCAGGTGCTGCAGGCTATGATAGTTTCAATATATTTGAACAGTCAGCTTCTGCCTTTTCTGAAGGGAACTGTGAATTATGGATGGGAACAAACTATGCTTTCTGATGGCAACATTTCAATAAAAGAACAAATACTGTTCTTCAGAAACACAGAGTCCGTTGTACAAAGTTTCCTGATGAAATACCAGACGCTGCAAATTTGGATAATCCAGAGCTGTGTTCCCTTGCTTTCCTTCCTATGGCAGAAATACGTGTCAGTATTAATCTTCAGTTAAGAATACTTTGCCTCACTTGGTCTGCAGAATTTCAACTGACCAATTTATAAAATGGCAGTCTGTGAATCAATGCTGAGAAGCAATTCATAGCAGTCAGGATGTATTTGTATTACTATTTAGCTGGGGGATGAGTTCCTTTAAAGAAAAGAGCTGCTCTTATTCTTGCGAGTGAGCTTCAGTCTTTACTAAAATAAACCTTTTCTCAAAGGAGAGGATAGAGAAAATCCTTTGGAGAATCAGTAATTCTGATCTACCTCAAGTCACTTCCATTTTCTTCCTGGAACACACACACACTGAATCGTGTTATGCGTGAATCTTGTAACTACAGCATTCCGGGGCAAGGTGTCTGGGAATTGAGAGTAGCACCTGCCTTTTATTCTGTACTTGTAGTTCTGAGCCTCTGTAATATTTTAGAAAAAGAAATTTGTTTCACAGCTGGAGAGCTACAAGAATTAAAGACAAAAAAAAGCAGCACTTCAGAGCATTATTAGGAATATCATCTATAAATAGTGTTCTTGCCATACACTGCTAAATCATGTGTTACCATATTTAAAACTAGTTAGAAAAAAAAGAACAATCGAAGCAAAACCAAAAACCAAACAGACTAAGGGAATTTCTCTTAAAGGCTTTTGATTAGGAGCAAGTATGGAACATCTCCTATAATCAGGCATAAATAGGAATCGGGGGAAATAAAAGATTGGAAAAGGGCAGCTAAAAACTCCACCGTGCTGTAGCTCTTGAAATATGGAAGATATCACAAAGATCTAAACAGCTACTTAATTTCTGTCAGCAACTGTTGCCTTCAGCGTGTTGAAAGGAGCCCTATTTTTGGTAACAGCCAGCAATGCATTTGATGTATGCTAATTATCAGGCTGTCTTAGAGATATCTGGAGAAAACAGTGCTACATGTAAAAAGATTAAAAGGGAGAAATTTCAGTTTTCAGTAAGGCTGGTGATTTTGGATACAAAGATGGACAAAATGGCTAGTTGGTATGGCAGAGAAACCGCCACTAATACCTGGGATGCAGAGTCGTTGCTCAGGGATTTTCTGTGCAGAAGTCAGGGGACTTGGAAAATTTATCTCCCCAAAGCTTTAGTATCTCCCAAATCCAAAGAGACAGATGAAATTGATAACAAATTTAAGTATGAACAACTGATGGCTGGAATTACGTGATGCAAACACATTCATGAGAAGCGGAATGAAACTGATGGGTTTACAAGAAGTTAATATGTCCAGCTGATAGGTTTTCTTTCCAGTTTTCTTTGATAAGAAAAGTATATTTTTAAGCACATATAGTGGAATAAACCTGATCCATCTGATCTTCAGAAATACATCTCTTGGGGGGGTGGGTTGTGGAAAATGATTTGTTAAACTGAAGAAGGCAAAGCTCATATCATGGTAGACAACAGTTCTTGCGTTACAGGGCAGTGTCTTGGTCTGAAAGAAAGTTTTGTTTTCAAGATCTGTTGTATGTAATGTTTGATTACCCTCTGCTGAGTCCTATGAAAACATATAAAGTAAGTTCTCTGAAAACATGACGTTGTGAAGCAGCAGTACAAAGACAGTCTAGAAAGTGGTATGTAAGTATTATGGGCATAAAATTTAACAATATCAAATGTGAAGTCCCTCGTTCTTATAGCATAAACTCAGTGCTGAATCTTTTGGGACACTGTGAATTGTAAGCTCTAGGCTTTTCTTTTTATATCTTTTTTTAAATTTTAATTTATTTGGGGGGTGGGGTTGCTAAAATGTTTAATAATCTGCAAGTAAGTTAAATCAAAACTACTTTATACAGCTTGGATATCGCAATTTCTACTTTTCTTCCCCATTGTTACTTAAAAGAGGTCTCTTGATTACCATTTTCATTAGCAGCAACTGCTGAGAAGAATGAGGGTGAAAAATGACAGAACTCTGTTTCGTGAGTGCCAGTGCTGCTACCGAGAGAGCAGGCAGGTGCTGGCGCGGTTGGCACGCGAAAGACCTTCAGCTCCTTCTGATTGAATGGCGAAGGTTTCTGATAATTGATTGTCAGTGTAAGTACCAGCTGGAGTTCAAACTGCTGGTGCCAGGGTGTTTTTTTGGAATTATTGATGATGTAATGGTGAATGGAGAATAGATGGCAGGAGCTGAAGTTTCTTTTCATGTGGTATCTTTGCAATTAGATTCATTCACTTCCACACGCTTTGCATTTAGAGCATTGGTTCTGAGCTCCCCAGTACGAGAGCAGGACGAATTGAAAGGTGAACAATTTTGGTAAGAATGTTTTTGCCAGTTTTTGATTCACAAAAATGTATCAATTCATGCATCTTAGTAGAGGAAATCTGTGATCCCTACAGGTAAGACGTACAGCCGCGAGGCTCTGCTGGAAGTCAATCTGGTGTCACGGAAAGCTGGACACAAACAGTGTTTTTACTTAATCATATTTACCTTTGGGACTTCCTACACTTGGCTATTGCATAATGATGGCCACGGGTGAGAAACAAAGGGCCTAAAGAAATGGATTTCAATGTTTTCTTTTATAAGATGAGGCTCAGATTATTCCATCTTTTTTTTTTTTTTTATATACTGGACAATCAGAATTTAATAATTAAAGGAAAACACTCATCTCCTGAAGGCTCTTCCTATCTTGCAATGCTAGCTGGTTTATGAGAGGATATGTCCCATTCTTTCCCCACCCTCAAGCAGAAAGAGGAATTGGGAGTAACCTTTTAGATACCTTGGAAGCGTTATTCTCATAAGAGCATAAAAATAAAAGGAATGTAACAGATAGTGAAGTTGTTTGGTAAATACAGCCAAAATTCAACATCTTGATAGTATGCAAAAAAAAGGGGGTGGGGGGAGAAAAAAACATTAGCTTCACATTACTGTCATTTGTTTGAGCAGTCCTGATACACTTTATTTTGACCTATTTTCTGATACGCTTTATGTATCAGAGTGCTGATACTGAATATTTGTATTCATGGTTTGGATGTATGACTAATTGAAGAAATTTATAATCTTCTTGTCTCATGTTGGCATTACATTACATTATTTCATATTAAATATGCTGCCTTTTTTAATCTGTGGGTTACAGATGCTTATTTCTCTTCACATTCATGGTAGTATTATCCTATTAAGGGTATTTGTGATTTATTATTGTCTTTGTAAAGGCCATCTCGCAACAATTTGCAATGCCACGTTTGGCTGCAAAAATGAATTTGTTTTACTAATATGAAACACGTTTGTGGACTGCTGTGCTAGCTTTTCAAAATGCCCCTGTTGTAGAGACAGTTACTTTAGATTTTTCTCTTAGCCTGATGGAAGTTTAATGGTATCAGATGTAATGACACTGTCTGTACTGCCTGTGAGGCTTCAGTTTAGGGAACTTCAGTATATTGATGGCAGTCATTGGTGGCTGCTGATGGATGAGCAAGCTCTAAGACTGTGTCCTATGATGCCAGTGTGGCTCAAGACTTGGCCTGACCCATGACGGAATTGACTGCTGACTTCCCTGTTCAGGCTGGGACATAGACATCTTAAGGAACAGGCACCAAAACTCAGCTACCACCCAAGGACGCTTTACCATCTGCTTCCAAGAAACAAACTGACTTGGAAACAAATTAAGGCATTATACTTTGCATTTAAACATCTCATCTCTTGCACCCATCCAGAAGAAAGTGGACACAGTCAGCAGAATCCTGCAGTGAAATGTGCTGGAGGACCAGTGTAGGTACCGCGGTGTTCCTGCCTCCAGCTGGTAGGCGGCTGGGATGGTAGTTGCCTCTTCCCAGACTGATGCCTGGCAATGTGGGCACTATTTCTTCTCCCCTCCAATCCAAACCTGGCTAAGAAGTAGCAGAAAATAGGGGACTAAAATTAATGGACACCTATTTGGGTATTTTCTTGCTTCTTCCAGTGATACTGAGTCATCCTGTAGGCAACGTGACTGTCGGGGACATTCGGATCAAATACCACACTGAGAATCAGGCTAATGTGGCAATGAAATTGAGTCAAAGGCTCAGTGGTGACCTCTGTTCTCCACTTAACTGTTTCTATCAAATGTTTGACTGTTTCTCAAAATTAACTGACAGGGAAAAAAAAAAAAAAAAAAACAAAAACCAA
>VWZY01005186.1:111991-149570 GCA_013399075.1 Chloroceryle aenea | reverse complement strand
CTGACATAGTTGCTGTCACAGAAACGTGGTGGGATGACTCGCAGGATTGTAGTGCTGCAATGGATGGCTTTTCAAGAGGGACAGGTGAGTAAGGCGAGGTGGTGGGGTGGCTCTCTATGTCAGTGAGGGATGTGAATGTCTACAATTGAATGATGGAGATGACATGGTTGAGTATCTATGTGTAAGAGTCAAGAGGAAGGCCAACAAGGCTGATACTGTGGTGGGAGTTTGTTACAGACAATTACATCAGTCAGGATGATGAGACTGGTGAAATACTCTATAAGCAGTTGGGAGAGGTTTCATGATCAATTCCTCTTGTTCCTGTGGGGGACCTCAGTGTCCCAGATGTGTTCTGGGAGTGTAATAAAGCAGAGGGGGAACAGTCCCAGAGGTTCTTGGAGTGTGTGGAAAACTTCCTGACACAGCTGGTGAAGGAGCCAACTAGAGAAGGTGCCTCCTGCACCTGCTCCTTGTTAACAGAGAAAGACTTGCAGGAGATGTAACAGTTGGAGGCCATCTTGGGCTTAGTGATCATCAAGTAATAGAGTTTTTGATTCTTTGAGAAGTAAGCAGAGGGCTTAGCAGAACTGCCGTGTTGGACTCCTGGAGGGCAGAGTTTGGCCTGTTCAGGAGGCTGAATGGCATTGTCCCTTGGGAGGCCATCCTGAAGGACAGAGGAGTCCAGGAAGGCTGAGCATTCTTCAAGAAGTAAATCTTGAAAGCGCAGGCATCCCCATGACCTGAAAGATGGGCTGTGGATGAAAAAGACCAGCCTGGCTGGTTTAACTAGAAATCCATTTGTGAATTTACTCTGTGAGTTGCAGTGGTGGTATAAGAAAAACATCCATTTCTGTTGTAGTGCCAAAACGAAACATAGAATAGGTGGAATTTGGAGCTTGTGAAATTAGCTTTGCAATGCTACTGCTTCATTTTTGTTAGGAGAAATACCCAGCATCTCCTGGGTTTTCTAGAAAATTATCTTCTGTGGAAATCTGTCTGTAAAAGATGGTACCGTTCGGCAGTTGTTACCGGGGATTGATGCGTCGCAGTGCTCTCCGTAGCTGTGCCTCGGGCCCCAGGTGAAAATGTTCCCCATTGCTGAAAGATTTCAAAATACTTCCACTGTTGAAAATTTGCCATGAAGAGGAAACAGCAGCAGAGGAATCCATGCTGATAAGTAATTTCACATATGGTTCACATGTGATTTCTACAGATCTTCATACTGTGTAATAATCAAACTAGTAAATTGCTAGTAAATTGAAATGAAAGACTTGTGGTCATAGCTGTAAACTAAATGTCCAATTTACTATTGCAGTGGCCGCATGACAAGATAGTAACTTGCTTTTAGTCATATGTTTTTTTCCTATATCTAGAATTATCCTGCTGCTACCAGCAGCCTCACCTCTGGGATTTTTATTTTGAATGGCACTGTCTACTCTGACTAGTTCAGGGATCTCCCATAAGCCAGTTTCGTACAGCTGCATATGTCACAAATGGCAGGAATGCTCTGAGAAGTTGGCATATCATTTTCTTTTCTGATGCTAACTATCTCAGGGATCTTTGCCACAGTGACTTCAATTTCCTCTGCTTGACAGACCTTATCTTATCAACAGCTTAAAACATGTTTACAAACACAATACAATCAGAGTTCTGGGCTTTAGATGCCAAATTATTCTGTAAGCCATTGATCTTTATTACAGATTTGCAGGGTGTTGCTAAATACATTAGTAATTATACATCTGGGCTGTCATAGCATCTACTCTTGGGCAATCTCCTTTTATGTGGTATTTGATTGATAGTTATAGACTTGATTCAAAATGAATTTAAAATCACAATGCTTGCATACAAACCAGCTCAAGTTACTCTAACATTTCAGCCTATACCTGAGGTGGGAGGACTGCTGCTGTAACAAGGAATATTTAATGACATATGAAATGTACCACTAGCATTCATTTATCTCTCCGAGGCAAGCATAAAGCTCTGGATTTCCAGTAAAGAACCATCTCACTGCTTCCAGGAGCATGGTGTCAAGGAATAGCTGTCTAGGAATCTAGAAGTCGTAGTAATTGTGTTGTTTGTTGTCTTTCCTTCCTTGGGGGAAGGAAGGAATTAATACATAATACTCCCCAATATTGGTGATCGGTAGGTTATTTCCATTAAATGTGATGAATTGTATTGGGTTAACTATGAAAAAAGCCACATTCAGTTTAAAAGGCCCTTTACACGTGAATCTAGGTATCAAAGATACCTAGAATTAAGATGTCAAAAAAATAGTTTCTCTTAAGGGGCACGAGAACTGGAGCTTCAGAAGGTTTGCTTTAGATAAGTATAAAGAGGGAGCAAGATGAGACATACAGGAATTACTGCTTGTATGAGAGAGGCAAAGGTCTGTACATCAGAAAACCTCTTGGTAGCCAAATGGGAAATTTTACAGGCGTGATCACCAGCAAGGTCATGGTTTTACAGCTTTAGTTGACTCTGGCTTCTGCATGAGGGTGCTTCTGTTTGCTGGCATATGCCCTGTCAATATGTAGACTCCCAATATGCCCACTCCCAACTGTAGGTGAATGACATTTCTAATATTGTACATGAAGTTCCTGTATGTGCACATCCTTCTGCTTAAAACAGAACTCCTTTGGAAATCAAAATCTGTAATCAAAAGGTAACTTAGAGGAAAACCTTCCTTTTTCCTTACATACTCTGTATGATGGTAAATCTTGTGCAATTAAGCTCAGCTTCTATTTAAGTGGAATTTTAAGTTCTGTTTTTAGACTCTTTAATAGAAAAGCTTCACATCTATATTAAAATTCTACATTAGCTGCTGTACTCCTGTGTACGTTTAAATGCAACCGATGTCCTTCTTGCATGAAACTGTTAAATTGTTTCTCAATTCAAAAGCCGAGTTTAAATGCTTTTATATTTTACTTTCATCTATATGGTAAATTTATCAGAAAAACCTAAGCACAGCACCTTTTGTTTCTCTGAAGACAGGAAGCCATTAAAATTTTAACAGTTTAGAAACTAAATTCACCTGTAGAGATACACCGAATTGTTTTACAGAAAGGTGCAAACCCTGTTAAAATGAGAGCCAATTCAAAAAGGTCATGTTACCGAAAAAACATTAATGCATAGGTTTTCTTTTATTAAAGTAGCAAAATTGTCTATTTCAAGTCTGGAAAGAAAAAATGGATTTTTCCTTTAATAAGTTTGCCATAATTTGCCAGCACAAATGTTTTAAAAGTTAAGGCTTTATATCAGAAGAGTACTGAGGTTTACTTTGCAGGAATATAATGCTTAGTTAATAGTGTGAGGCTGCTAAAGAAATCTTTTTGCATCAATGAGATAATGTTTGCTGGTGAACTGATTAAAATGTTGATAATTAGGGTCAGGCATTAGTAATTTACTTCTACATGGTTTATTTCTTTATGTCTATTTTATGCTTCTTTTATGCTACTTTTGCAACACTGGTGATGAAATAATGAATTTAAAAAGCAAATAACAAAATAAACATCTTTAGGCTTTTTGTGGTAGCTTCCAGTATAGTAAATCACTGTGCATTCATGTTCTGTAGGATATATTCATGCAGGTGAGTTAAATAGCTCATAAGGGAATTGGAGAATTCTCTCACTTCATGAAATCATAAATAACAGGTCTTCTGCTAAATAGAGTGTAGGAGTAGGGTTTAAACAACCAGGCACAGAGAATGTATTTTTGTATGGCCAAGCAGGGTATTTCTGCGATTCCATTTCTATCTGAGGTGTAGCTCAGATGCTGCTGAGCTGCCCCTGAGTGAAGGGATGCACAGAAGGGGCCGGACAACGATCGGTCTGCGGCTGCTGTGTGTTTTCCAAAGCAACGTGGCAGGGGAGCACTGTGGTCCCAGGCTATACAGGTTGTGCAGGGTTCTTGCATAAGGGAGCAGTTTTAATGCTATGAAACACCAAAACTATGAAGCTGATAATTGCTGCTTCCCACCATTATGAAATTAAACTTTTTATTTAATAAAAAAACAACCCCGTACTTTTTTCTGGTGATGTAAGTGGTCTACACAAAGTGCAGCGTGGAAAGGAGCCTGCTACGCTCAACCTACTTTTTTAGTATCAAAATAAAACAATCCTTGGAGTAAAAAAACTCCTTGGAGTATAAATGCTTAAATACCTCAGTTATTCCCTGCTCTTCACAGAGGCTTTGAACTCTGATCACAAACACTGTTTTAATTTTTCTTTCTACTCCTGCCTTTTCAGTGGTTATCGTTTAATACAATGTACTGGTTTGCTTTTTAAATGAGATTTCCAAGTGGAAGGAAAGCAGAATTTTTTCCATGTGGCTATACCCTTGTCACAGCCTTTCCCTGAACTGCTGGTGGACGAAGGCTGCACCTCCCAGATAGTTCTGGCTGGTGGACTGTTAAAGCAGGTCTCTGACACGGCAGATGTGAGGCCATTTCCCTGCTTACAGTGCCAGGGTGCTACAGTGTGTAAAGAGAAGCTGTTCTCAGCCTGGCTGTGTGCGTAGCCTGCCACAGGCAGCGCAAAGAGGAGCTGCCTCCTGTCTTGCACAATAAACTGACCAATATTTCTAGAAAGACACATGGGATAGTCTGAAAATAAAGAAGGTCTTGAAGATGAATGAGACCTCCAAGTGCTGTAAATGCCATTTTTTAAAGAAAATGTGTAAAAAGGGTAATAGATTAACTCACAGTACAGTTGAATGTGTCTAAATTTAAACTGCTGTGTAGTTCTGTTTTATATAAATATATATACAACTGTTGAATACTATTAAATATTTTTAAAAATATAATTACCTTTTGTTTTTACACCTTCAACTGTAGATTGCCCAGTAAGACTGTAGGAAAAAAACAATGCTCTTGGTGATGCCCACTTGACCTTGTGAATATAGAGCTGTCCTTGCACAAGCCAAAAGGGAAGTGTTTAGGTAAGGTATGCACTCTCAAGTTGGCTGAAGTTTATTAGTAATCTATAAGAAGATGGCTATTTTCTGCCTCGCTGCATGCCATTGAGTCAAACCAGCTAGCTTCATAGTGCTGTAATCTTGGAAACACGTATTCTTTTAAGGAGGTTACAGGAACATCCTTATTGCCTATTAGAGAAACGGGATAGGAGTTCTTCACCATCATAGGGGAGGATATGTGGAGGTTTAGAGGCCCGTACTTTTAACAGAAAGACACCAGCATGATGTACGTGTTGTCCATCAGGAATGTTGCTTTTGAAAAAAATTAATTGTGTAGATCAAAACGGCTTTTGTGGTTTACTGTGGAAGAGACCGGTTGGGGCATGGGGAGGAAAAAACCCAAACCCCAGCAAACTGACTGCCTAACCAGTACAGGCTGGTGTCCATATTCTGTTCATATCGATGCAGTAGACATAAACACCTTTGGTAAAAGGTCCTAACACCTGGAACAGATTTCCCGTCCAGCCTCACAGATCACAGGTACCTTCTTTTGGCAGCTCTAAGGGTGACTTAGAGGTGTGTGCTTCCATTGCTCATCTTGTAGCTCACAGCATGTCTGTGATGTGCTTCACTGGAAATTGCTCCTTGGTTCTGCAGTTTAAATGCAGTGCATGAGACTGGACTAGATTCAGCTTGCCTCAGAAGTGCTTAAACTGATCTTTGTGGTTTTGGTTTTTGTGTGGGTGTGTTTTGGGTTTGGTTGATTGGTTGGTTTTTTTCCTGCTTTAGCTCCAGAGCGATGCCATCCTATTGGCCTTTCTAAAGGGTACCACACAGATGGGCCTGGTTGCAAATGTCAGGTCTATATTTCTCTGCAAGCTGACAATTTCACTCCAAGCTTTCAGGCAGATCTAAATTGTGGAGTCCCCTCTCACACTTTCTGTTATGCTGCTGGGAATATCTCAGACTGTATTTCTGGGCAAGATGGAGGGTATTTAATTGACCCAGATAACTTTCAGATAACGTTCATAAATTGTAATCTCTGCTCTTTTTGGTCCATAAGTCAGCACTTCTTGTATGCTCAGCTTTCTGTGACAAAAACCGTAGTTCTTGGATTCAAGGAATTACCTTGGACACAGGTATTAATAGCAGATATCTTCAAAGTCGAAGAAACAGTTTTAGTCCTAATATTGTGTACAGTTAATTTTTCTACGTTTTAATTTTAATGTGCTTACTAATACGCTGGTGGGGTTTGTTTTTTTGTTTTGTTCTATAGCTAACAGTAATCTTTCATATAAATCACTTTGATTAAAAATTTAGAAATCAAGCTCTTTAATATAAAATCGCACTGAGTATCCGCTTGTTTATGCAGTAATCAAATTAAATACAATGAAGCATCTGGGTAGTGGATTAAAAAATCTAACTATGGGCTCAAAGACTACAGCAATTCTATTTTTATAGAACTTTGTAGAAGCTCTTGACATCAATTTTTATTTCCCCACCAGCAGTTTAAACTTCATTTGCAGTGAGACTATGACCTGTTGCCGAACAATTTAGATTATTTATGTTTTCATTTATTATCTTTCTTTAATTTTGTTGGGAAACTCCCGTGTCTGCAGGAAAGTTGGACTTAGATTTCAAACAGGGATATTTTTAATCTTTGTTGTTTTTTCAGAAACAAACTTTATGAGCCACTTCTGTAACATTATCTGGAGAGCTCTAGCAAAGTATCTCCCTGTTGCTTTAAGACTTCTATGTGTTAGTTTTATTTAGTTCCTTTGGCTCAAATGATGGAATCCTTGCCCTTATTTTCAGTTTTATATGATCAGTTCATGTTTCCCTGAAGAGTTTTCATGATACCAGGGTAGTCATAGGGTTAAAATATGTATCGACTGCTTATGCTGTAAACATGACTGTAGAATTTTGTGAAGTTATCAAATCTATTTTGCTGCTATCTGGTCCGCTGGTAATCGCAAAACAAACAGAAATAAACTGAATTCTAAAAGGCTCTCTGAGTATCAGTTTTCCAGATCATTAAGGCCACTAATTATTGAAGGCGCCTGTCCCATAAAGCACAGATGAAGAAAAACAGCATCACATTTTGCAATAGGAGTTTCTATTTCTGGGTTCAAGGAAGCTTTCCCGAAGTGTGATGAATTAGTAGTGCAGAGTTGTTAAGACTTCAGTGCCAAGAGTTCATGGAGGACAGGCCATGTCTATGTGCTGCTGCTGCTTAGGGAAAATGTCATTTTGTTGACTGCTTAAGGTCTGTTATAGGCGTGAGCTTTAATCCAGAAAACATAAACCTACTACTTTGATATCAAACATCTTATCTGTTGAGTTAACTTGTGCTACCACTCTGATTTATTTAATATATTTGCTTTGCCTTTCACGATTAAAACCCAGTATAGTCTGTGACATCTGTCTTTACTTCCAGCAAAAGATGCAGTGCCAAGAAATGGGAGTTCTTGCGTGAAAGGATTAACTCCGATGTTATTCAGAACTCTAAAATTATTGTATGATGTCGACAGAAATCTGCTTTTATTCTCCTTTTTTCATCCAGAAAATGTGCTAGAAATAGTTTTTTTCTTTTCTATAGGAGCATCACAACCTTTTGTATGCTTTATTACCTATCTGAACATTTTATTCTGGTTTTATTTTACCACAGTGTATTAATTGCTTCTTTAATCTGATTATGTGAAACAGTTTCTTTTCTTTTAGTATGATACAAATTTAGCTGATGCTTATAGTATGTAGATTTTTCTCTCCTGAGCTAGTATTTTTCTTCATACTGTAGAATATCACTGGTTTTGTTAGGTATGGTTTCATAAACAGACATGGTATTTTGTTACCTTTTTACAGCTCTTTTTGCAGACCTTCCTTAATGAAGTATATAACTCTATATCCAATAACAAAAACAAGTAGATTTTTATACTTTTCCATAGTTCACAACAAAAATCCTTGCAGCATCTTAAGTTGAGGTTTGCCTTACAGAAGTCAGTTTTATCAGCAATAGCTTGTATTTCACTGTTTTTTTCCAGTGGTATTACTGTAAATTCTCTTGATTTCAACATTATCCAAGTTTAAAAGTCGTAATGCTGTCAATATTCCTAACTAAGGTAAAACATTTCTATTTTGAAAGAAATCTGGGGGCAATGGGAAGAGGAGTGGCCTCTTTGTTGTCATATGTTTTACTATGGTTCTGAAGCCTAAAGGAATGGAAATGAAAAGTGGTACCTACATTATCCTTCTTTTCACTTCAATGCCACTACATCCTTGCAGCAAAGAAGTTACTGGTTCTATTTACTAAGATAAACAATCTTGGTAGATCTGGATCTACTTTACTTTCACAGATAAAATTTCCTGAAATGTCTTTCTGTACCAAAACTAGTGGTGATAAACAGAGCATTACTTAGATCTAGTCTCTTTTTTTCCCTGGTGCTGAGGCAAGTGATGCAGGACAATGTTAGTTGCTGCTTAGATGTTATTCAAATGACTCTTCTGAAGTTGTTGCTGCATAAAGCCCTCACAGTGGTTTTAAGACATGACATGAAGCCACAGCATCGGTGTTCTGCTTCGTCAGGAATGTAGATGAAGTAGACCTTGGGACCATAGCATGTCCCCTGTAGGCTTCATTGAGGTGTACAGAAAAAAAGAGATGATAAAAACCAGGACAAAACATTGTGTTCGAAAGTAGAGAGGGTAGGAATTTTTTCGCAGATTGAAAAGTAGTGTTCTTTTTTCCTGATGTTTGTGTAAATACTGATAATTAAAGCTATCATTAAAAGGTCACCATTGATAAACCTTCTCTTCCATTTGCTCTTTTCTTTAGACCATCTTTTCTCGGTGATAAATAATGTTCCTGACACTTTGCAGTGCCCTTACTTGTGATTCAAACTACTCCTTAGCTATGTGTTCCTATGCTGGCATTCTTTGTTTTGCTTCAAAGACCCTGAATTTTATTTCCAGAGGTTTTACAATACTTCCACGTGTCATTCTCCAGTGTTAGAGAAGGAAAAGAATGGAATGAAAAATCATGTACACCAAAGTCCTCTAAAGACCTCTTTCTGTCTCAGCTACACATAACTCCAAAGGATGATGTTGTTCTGAGAGTTTGGATACAGGAAAAAAATTGAAAGTTAGCTAGTTTGGATTCTTGCACATTTTCTCGTCTCCATTCTGAAGCAGGGAAAATCCCTGTGTAGTACTTCACCATGAGGTTGTCCCTTGCTTTCTTATTATGTTATCGATAGTAATTTTTCAGGATCTGACATTTATGTTTCCATCAGGGCTTACGTATTCGCTTAAAAGGAAAAAAATATCTCCTGTGCTTTGAGACTTTAAAGGGTTTGAAATCTCGGGGTTTAACTTTGCTTATTCATTCGGGGGTGTGCCTGTTTTGGTTCATCTTTCTTTGAGGTTTAGGAATTAGTTGTGTAGTTGTTCATTCCCAGCAGACATCCAAACTTGTATTTGGACAGGAGGAGTGCTGGGCAACTTTGGTTGCAGTAAATCCTATTTTGGATAGTGGCTGATGTTTGGTTTGTGGGTGCCTCTGTGACAAGGAACCATATACATACATTTTAAAAGTGCAAAATACAGAAATGCAGCTGTATTCCCCCAAGAAAGATCTATGTAAGCAATGTAAAACTCACAGTTTAACCATATTTCACCTTAAAAGAAGAGAATGATTTGAAGCCTTTTTTTCCTCTCTTGAAAGCACAAACACAAGATACATCCTATAGGAATCTTAATAGGCCTAGGGCAGTGTTGTGAAATCTTTGACAGCAAGTATTACAATGAAGGAAGAAATAACACAGATGAGTTAAGTTTTTTTTCAGTTGTAGCTTGGAGTTGTTCGTGGATTATAGAAAGATGGGGGACAGGTACACTGACCTTCCCGCTTAGCAAGTTTTAGTTTTGTAATTCTGTTTAGTTCTAGAATTCTGCTTTTCCTTTTTTGTACATACACAAATCAAAGCTTACCAAAGGCAATCTTGCATAAAGTGACAGCTGTTTATTTAAATTATCCCAGTCTTACTGAATTTCCATCTTTCTCTGACAGACATATGTTCAGTTGGTGCGTTAGAAATAGATGCACATATTGTTTGCCATCCTGTAGTAACTGGGGACTGGACAATACCAGTTGCTCAGACAGTTGTATTATATTTGAGATTCATTTAATAAGTGTTGTTCTCATTTTTTTATTTTAATCAATTCAGTGGCACATATGCTTGTGTAAACATTTTGACTATTTTGCATTAGGCGATACGATTAATTGATCATAATAATACAAGGGAAGCATCAACAGAATGCATAGCCTCAAGTACATAACAGGTTAAGACTGGCCCAAGTTTGCAATGAGTATAGCTTGCAGGATACATGAAGGAAGAATGATTTGTCTCCAGTTGGAATTATAATGTGGATTAAATGTGAAAAGAGGTAATAAAAGTCTATCATCTTTTTCACTCTGTTGAAAACAACTTACAGAACAGCACCATCTTAAAGGGTTCATTTCTCAAACCAGGTTTGAAAATGTCTATCTTTGTTTTTCCTGAGGGATAGGAAAGTGAATATACTCAAAGAACACAAAGAGAATGTACAAACTATTTTTATCCTTGGAAAAGAAACATGGGTAGCCTTTCCACCGCCACTCAGGAGTAGGCACAGGGCAGGAGGACTGACCCCGAGAAGAGAGAGTTGTCAAATTTTCACTGTAGTTAACATAGTTAATCCTTTATATCCAGTCACTGCTCTGGGTAATCTGTCCTGCTCAGCTCCAGGTGTTTGTCCAACGCATGCTGCAGTTGCCGCTTTATAGTTCTTACGAGTGGGGGGTGTTGGTTCATACTTTCAAATTCCAAGTTGTATTAACCCAGAAATATAAAGTTCAAAAGAACTGTGTTGCTACAGCCCAGTGGAATAGAACATTTTTGTTTAAATTCTCATCCAACACACTATTTTAATGTTCTCTCCTATATATATGATCTAGTCTTCTAATGTTTCTGTAATTTTCATTCTGAAGATAAGAACAAATAATGAAAGCTGAAAAGCTGACTGAAGCAGTGAAATTGAACATATGAAGGGAAGCTTATTTGATTTCTCATTCTCTTTATTTAGACGACATTATATATAAGCAATATGTTTAAGTAGAAATGTCTGCTACAGTGGCATACGTTTCAGAGATGCTCTTCAAGTAACAAAACGCAACTTGCAGTCAAGAGGTAGCTGCAAGATGAAAAGACTGGGCATCAGGTGTTGTACTGACGAGTTATCTGTAAACTGAAATTAATGAAATGTGGAATATTTTGTCTTTGGTCATCTTGCACAACTACGAAATAAAAGATTGTGACCACTGGGCGAGGACTGTAGGAACTTGTGTTATTCCTGCATTAATGCAAACTGTGTGAAACTGTCTTAGCTTGTCTGTGACCACGATAAAGAGTTTTATGTTATGAAAATACAGGAGATCAGAAGGGCATTTAAGCACATCCTCGGGATTTGTTTTCAGGTATAGGAGAGGCTGGTTAGAGGATGTTGAAGTTTTAGGGCAAACAGTGTCGTGTTTGGAGTTATTGTCAGTGTGAGCAAAAGGAGATTTGGTAATACTGACTTTTCAAATAATCTCTTATTATTTCTTTTTCTCAAAATAATGTAAATATATGTCCTACATAACAGTTTCATCTGTCAATGGAATTCCCAAATTTTAGCACCTTAGGCTCTAACGAGTTTTCATGGAATTCTTTCAGGTAATGTTGTTTCCTGTTCTGACTGGTGCACACCCTTCGCTTTCACATAATTCGCTTCATGTTGCAAGATAGGATTGATCAAAATTGTCCAATCTTTACTAGGAAAGGTGAATATCGACATAGCAAAGTTTGTTTAAACTTTCGTTCATTTCTGTTGCTAACTGGTGTTCTTATGCTAAGTGTACATATGGTATGCATTTTGGGGTCTCTCCTCAGGTGTTACGGTTAAAAATGCCAAAGTATAGTCAGAAATAAAGTCCTGAATGAGCAACATGAAGCAAAATCAAGTCCCTGTACTGTGATTCTGATAAAATGTTCCTTTCTCTTTCCTTCTCCTTCTTAAGGTTTGCAATCAGTTTGTAATGATTCATTTTGTGTGGTCCCGTTTTCCAGTGGCAGAAGAATTTCATGAGCTTCAAAGCTTATCTGCATGAATGTACAGGAAATTTTGGGGTTTTTTGGTTTGGTTTGAGTTTTGTTGTTGTTGTTTTTGTTTTGTTTGTCTGTTTGGTTTTTAACAAAAAGAGTGGCACTAGAGGCTTACTACTTTTGCATTTCATTTCCAAGAAAGTAAACAAAGTTTGACTAGTGTCAGAAGCTACAATAAGGAAAAGGCATTATAATGAGGGCAGTGTGCTCAACTTCTATGGTTTTTTGCTCTTAACCTGAGAACTAAAGAACAACAGTGACACGAAGGGAAAGGACCTTCTCAGTATGGTGAGAGAGCTCATTGCAAAACAAAGAAAGTAAAGAGAATAAGATGAAGGAGAAAATTCTGTACAGGATTCTGAATATTTGCAGAATGTCAGAGATGCTGCATTCTACTTTTAAAAAGTGTATGTGCTGGGAAAGCGTGCTACCCCCTGATATTCCACACACACACACACACACACTTTTTTTTTTTTATGTTCTTTGCATATCAGCTTCTGTTAGGGATTGGGAACAGTGCTTCTTGGCATAAAAGATGACATAAAATATCTAGCAGTTCTTCTAGAAGAGATGGTTTCTAAAATTATTTTTTGAAAAATCTTTTCTTGTGTGGAAATGATACTTTAAATAATTCTTTAGAAGCAGCTGCAATCCGTGTTGGGTAGTGTGATGAATCTTAGTGTGGCTAGTCAGGAGCATGAAAAATTTGTTGAAGGAAATACAGTGACGTAGAGAAGCTCTAAGGAAAAGACTGGAGACAGTGCTATTTCTAATATCTAATAAACTGCTTGCAAAATGCACGTGAGTAATCTGATTCATTCAAGTGCCACAGTGTATTATGCATAGTAGATTCTCTGGTATGTTTGCCCCTTGCATCATTCTCTAGAAAAGCACGGTACTAATTATGCACCAGTTCAGGAATCCAGAAGCAGTCACTCATTGGTAACAGCGCTTCCTTCATTGTCTGCAGCTGAAAAAAAGTTTTACTCTCAAGCAAGTAGATTTAATTTTCATTTGTTCTTCCCTACTTAGGGCCTAAAATCTCTCTGATTGCTGTCTAGAGAGAGTCCATGAACCTATGTAAAGGAAAGGCTCGAGAGGAGTGGAATAAGGAGTTCTGGGAAGTTTGCCCAGTAACATCAGCGCTCAGCAGTTTCTCATTTAGCTTTATAGTTTCCAATAAGAAAAGGTCTTTTCTGAGCAGTGAAATGAATACTGTGTATACCTGTCACTTTCCCTGATTTGCTTTATACTTGGTTCTCTTGAATATTTATCGATTCCTATATTACCAGTTTGAGACCTTTTCATGCCTATTATGTATACACTCTACAATTTGATTTCCAAAAATCAATATACTGTAACTAAATAGATGTTTCTACTTTCTGCTTACAAAATAAAAGCAGAACCCCAGCAAGGTTACAGCATAAAATGAGGAAAATACAGAAAAAGTTTCATGTGTATCCTAGCAGGCATCTTTTCTTACGAGTTGTTTTGCGGTTAAGTTAGTGAATTAGCAGTATAATAAATACAGTACTGTAATGTCGTTAGAATCCCCTTTCTAATCAGGAAGTTTAGCTTTCAAAGTGAAAATCCTACATACAATTATGCTGATTTAGTTATTTTTCCTAAAGCTTAGTTAGTAAGGGAAAAAAAGGGAATGTCAACATTGTTGAAATACATGTGAAATGAAACATTTGCTATTTTACTAGGTATTTTTAGTGCTACATGCTTTATAATATAACATGCAAGCAAAATCATTCATTTGGAATGACTTCTCTGTAAATTTCCACATTTACTCCTATGTAGAGCCTGAGGGGGTTACTCTGGAGTCAATTGTTTCATACTTTTAACCTTGAATGATGGAAGGGAAAAGTAAACTTAGAAAATCTGTGGATGGCAGTGACCTAAAATGGCCTTCAAACAATTTGGAGGACAAGGTTACAATTTAAATTAACCTTCATAAATTGGAGAAATGATATGAATCACACAGATAATGTCCAGTAAATAGAAATGTGAAGTACCACATTTGGCAAGGAGCAGTGAAAAACACAAATACACAGTGACCGAGTGTTGAGTAGGCAATGCTAAGTGTATGGAAGGACGTAGAAGTCAGTGAGTTGTAAACTGAGCACGTCAAGCATGAGCACTGTGCTCAGCGGTATCTTTAAGAGACATTAGTCCAGAGCCATGTAAGTAAAGATTTAAACAATTTGGTTTAGTTAGTGTAGAAAACATAAGGCAGAAGGAGGCTGATGAGTCTTCCAGAATATTTAAGTAGTTTAATGGAGGGAAAATCAAGTATGCTTTACGATGTTCAAGAGTAAGATTAATTTATATTTATAATTTATATTTGAGAATAGTGATGATGGAAGTCTTAGTACCTGAACGATGACGAGTGCTAGAATAAGTTACTGAATCTGTTTGCTGTCAGCATGTTTTTAAGAACAGGTTAGGTATAAGAATGAGAAGATGGAAAAACTACCTTTTGCATTCCTTTCTGGACCTGTATTTTGTTTCATAGAGTTTTGTGATCTTAAAATTTTAGTCTAAAACCAAGTTCAGAATGTATCATGTAGCCCTTTGTTCTATTCACCTGCTTAGTCTTACAAATTTTATTGATAATTTGATATCACTATTTATGAAAACTTTCAACAGCATGAGTGTTGTTCAGTGTTGCAGCCTTACACTCAAAATGAGGTTCAGCTCAGCAAAGAATGAAGCCTCATAATTGCTCCACCCAAATCTCCTTATATTATTTGTTCTATTTAATTAATTACAGATAATGAAAATGAATTATACTAAAGAAATTACCACTCAGTTGTGACAGGCAGTTGTACTCATTAATCAGACTTCTGCAGAGGAAAGTAAACAAATCTAATCATGAGAAAATGAAATTTCTTGTTTACTATATAAATAATAAAACCTGTAATTATAAATTTAACTGATTCTCTGATTCTAACAGGAATATAAAAACTTTAAAATAGAGAATTAAAACTAGAAACAGCCTAGATTATAAATATTCTGAACAAAAGTTCTATCCCAGGTACCAATGATTTTTGTTTGGATCAGTAGTACTAGCATGACTTCGGGAGCAAATTCTGACATTCCCCGCAGTTTTAATATTTTCAGATTCTTCCGTGTAGTCAAAAAGCATCAAAGGGGGCTTTTCCATGAATGTGATTACTAATGGCCTCCTGGGACAGAACAGCATGTAATCCTGGACTTTGGTAGAGGTTGAACACTGGCTTTTTCTGTTCTCGGAATTCTTGCCAGGTTAGATTGCGAGTGATCCCCCAGCAGTCAGATAGAAACTTAGAAATGTCTGGGTTGGAAGGGACCTCTAGAGGTCATCTGGTCCAACCCCCCTGCTGAGAGCAGGGACATCCTCAACTAGAGCAAATCCCTTTTGTTGTAGTGTCTTAGCTGAGACCTTCTGTGAAGGCTTGTGTTTCCATTGGAAACCATGTGTCAGGTGTTCATATAAGCCAGCTTTAAGTAGACTGGAGAATGGAAGCGGTCTGTCTAGTCACAGTACCACATGCACTGGTGTTCCCTTCAGTGTCTACAGTTTTGGGTTTTTTCTCTCATCTCGAAATGCCATTACACACATTTGAATCTTTGTACAGAATGGCTGAGGTTGCAGGGACCTCTGGGAATTGCCTAGTCCAACCACCTTCTCAAGCAGGAGCTGGAGCTCCCAGCTGGAGCAGCTTGCCCAGAGCTTGAATCCAGTCAGGTTTTAAATATCTTGGGAGGATAGAGACTCCACAACCACTCTGGGCAGCCTCTATGTTTGACTGCCTTCACAGTAAGGAAAACAAAACAAAATAAAAATTATATTTAGACTGAATTTGCTATGCCTCACTTTGTGCCCATTGCCTCCTGTCCTGTTACTGGGCATCACCGAACCTGTCTTGGTATTATTTATATCACCCATCGTGTATTTATACATGGTGATAAGACCCACCCACTCATTAACCCCTTTGGTATCCCTTTGCTGGACTTGCTCCAGTATGCCCATGTCTCTTACTGGGGAGCCTGTCATTACAAATCAGAGGGGTAGGATCACCTTCCCTCACTCCTAGCAGTATCCTGCCCACCACAGCCCACGGTGCCATCGGCTGCCTTGGCACATCGCTGGCTCACAGGCGACTTGGTGTCCACCACAACCCCCAGGTCCTTCTCTGCAAAGTCACTTTCAGGTCTGGTGGCTCCAGTCTGTGTTGGCCCGTGAGGATATTTCTCCTCGCTTTGCACTCCCCTTTGGTGAACTTCCTGGTAGAAGTTCCAGCCTGCCAAGGTGTTTCTGAAGGGCATTGCATCAGTGTGAGCTATCAAACCCAGCCCCTGCCTTTGCTTTGTTGCAAAGGGAAAAAACTAAAATGCTCTCATAGAATATTTTGGGTTCAAAGGGACCTTTAAACTAGCTAGTCTGACCCCCAAATGTGTACTTCCACATTTCCCATCTTCTCTTTTTCCTTTCTAATGGCCATCACTTCAACAAAGAGATTATGAAATTTAATAGTTTAGTCGATTGGCTTGAGAATTGTGCGTCAGAAAACCTTGAATATAGTTTAGGACAGTTATTAAAAAAATGAAGATGGCCATTTCAGAAACATCATTTGAGTCATGTAGAAAGTCCTCTGCTTTCTCTGAGGTAGTCCATGAGTCCTCTCATCACCTGGCTCTGGCATCGGAGGAATGAACCCAAGGGAAAGGAGGAATTGCTTTTAATGTTAGTGTATAAATAGGCCTCTTAACTAGGAAATATTAGTGAGGCAATTTGCCATGGGAGAGACAGGTATTTTGGCATGCCAAAAGGTACCAGATAACTGTATAAATAGCTATGAAACAAACACTGAGTCAGCTTTAACATGCCCTTAAAATACTGGGAAAATGGGATCAGTTAGCTTTTCTAAGTGTGTGTGTGAGGGGAAAGGCCACAAAAAAAAAACCTAAAAGATTTTGTGGATACTGCGATTGCTTCGAGAGCAAAGTTTTAGGAGACATCTTAGAAGAAACTATTCAGCTGGTGCGCTTTTTAATGCTGCTTTTTTGCTGCAGGCTCAGACTTGTAGAAGTAAACAGATTCTCATTTGTGAAGTCAATGGGCAAATTCTTTTCTCCTGCTTAAAGGAAGGAATTATGAGGCTACACACAGAGATTTGTAATGCCAGGTAACCGATGGCAGTTTTTAACCACAGAATTTGTCAGATAGTAGGGTTGCAAGTAGGAATCTTTAAGCACAATTTTGGGCTAAAACTGTATTGTGTCTTAAGGCTTGCTGTTAGTTTTGTTTTGTTCTAAGAAACAGCCTTGTGGATGTAACTGTTTGAAGGTCCTGAAAGTTACAAAGATTATTATTTCAAAGAGAGAAAAAATACTTTTTTTTAAATGGAATTATTTATCAATATGATACAGGATGAAATGTGGAAATGGTAATTATAAAGGTCATTTAAATTAAATGAGGCACTGTCTTCAGACTTAGAGCTATTTCATTCCCTAGTGATTCAGGTGAAATCTGGAGGTAATGCTGGCCGGTATATTTTGTAGCCAAATACAAGCTACAAAGAACCACTGGTATGTGCTGCTGTCTAGAGCCATACTGACAGAAGCGTTACAGTTTCTGGTTTAATGAACTGGTTTGATTTCAATCACTTTCTCATTATTTTTACTGGGCATCTTAGGAGCTCCACCCAGGAGGTGGAGCCTGGGTTCTTACCCTATACAACTCTGCACACATATGTACACACAATCCTCTAGCTTCCATACAACTTCACTTGCACTTGCTCTCTGTCTTCTTGCAGTGCCCTTTATTGCAGAGCTTCATCTTTTTGGCCATACTGCGTTGCCTTTAAGGTGAAGTGTTTCAGACTTAAGTGCAGTTACTGGCTAAAGCTGTATGCAACCTGGACGTGACCTTTCTGACAAAACAAAACATATAGCACCCACCCAGTAAATAATGAACGAACAAATGAAACATAATATATAATAGCCATATATTGCTAAGGTACTGTGTCTGCATCTTGTGACTTGGATTTAAGCATATATTGCTTATGACCTTGTACATATACAGATGTTTCCACCTGGATGAATGTAGCTTAAAGTAGTTGCTCTTTTTCTTATTTTTGGCCTTATAAAAATATTAAGGATTTTTGTCCGTGTACTAGAAGTCTAATAGCACCAAGCAGGCTTTCTTTTGTATTCCTGCCACTCTCTGTATTTCTGAACAGATTGCAGACAAGCGATTGTGTATTGTTGAGCAGGGCAGGTTGTGATCATTTAATTCCGATTCCTTATGACCTTCTCAAGTTTACTTGGAGAAAGACAGCAATTCTGGACTGATAAGATCTTGCCTCCAGGAATGTGTTCACAGAGGATTTCTCATGCCCTGCTCCCACAAGCCTGGTGGCAATGAGCTTTCTTTTAGTTTTTACTGAGTAAACTTAGTTCTAAATGGGGCAGTGTGGTGTTCTGATGAGAGCGTGCAGGTACAGAATTGCAAGGGCTCCCAACCAGTAGGGGAAACCCAGCAGTTGCTCAGGGCCACACATTGCACCATAGCAAGATTAGCTTTCCGATTTTGACAAACAGAATTGCACAGGAAACAAAAATAGCTTGTATTTAGCTCAAGCAGCCAATGTCCCATGGTATTTTTCCCAATCTTTCTGCTTATCTTCTGTCTGACTCATACTGATTTTTAAAATTAGCTGTGTTCTCTTTACCTTTTCTGTCACATTATTCTGAGAAGTTTCTTTATAAAACACAGTGGTTCATTTCCAAACATTTTCACTGTTCTTGCTTACTTTTGAGAACACTTCGATAATACCGACAATTTCAAACCAAAAAGACTTCTAGTATTGAATCAAATCCTGAATGGGATCAAAATGAGCAAGTGGAGAATCAGAAGGAAGGATTAGTGGTTTGTAGCTCACAGTAAGGTAGAGCAGTAGCATTGGATAGAATGATAATAAAGAAGTCATTTATAATGTATGGAAGTAGAAAAGAGTTCTTCTAGCCTCAAGGCAGAACTCAAATGGCAGGCAAGCAAGGAGTAAATATCAAACCAGAGTCAACTAAGTAGGAGATAGGGAAGGAAAAGAAACAGTGAGATAATTTCAAATAACCTGTACTACCCTGGTTTCGCTTTTGTTAATTAAGACAAACCTTTCAGGTGATGCATTATTGCTTTTTCCGCTGTATATCATCCCTCTGCTATTTCACAATACTCTATGTCACTACAAGGACTAGCACATCTCTTATTTTTATTTTTTTTTCCCCCCAAGATACAGCAAATAGTTCAAGCATAGATGAAAAGTACAGAGATAAGATTCTGCAGAAACTGAGATCCACTTTTTCGGAAACAAGTGGATCATAGTGTTTTCTTTTAATGCCTGAGTTTGAAGTTCTCAGACTACAGTCTCTGCTACTGTGCAGTATAATGTGAGGTTATTAGTGCAAATAGTCTTGTGTTCCTGGGGACAAGACAAGGGACAGCTTAATTCACTCCAAGGAACACTTTTGTGCATCGCAGAACCTTTCTAGTGCACAAATGCAACTATTTGGGATATTTCATGCCTGTCCAGTTTCAGTAACTTCTCTTTCTACTTTTGCTGTGTTTACCATCCAAACAAATGTTGACAAGAGCAGTTACACCCCAGATGAGTCATAAATTACATTACCTGTTACTCTCTATTTTCTGTTTCTGTTCTCTGCAGTTGGGTCCAATCCTCCCTTGATGTTAAGGGTAACCTTCAGTTTTGGAACATGAGTCTGTGCTTAGATTCTGGTTTACAAATCAACTGTACTCATAATTAGTGATTTAAGGAATCCTATGAAACATGTATATGTAACCTTACAAATACTTGGCTACTATTAATAAGATGGGGGGAAAATAAGTGTATTTGGTAATATACCTGCTATGTGAAGACCTGCAGCAATTGCTTCTGAGTGTATTCTGAGTCAGCTCAAAGCACTTGGGGCTCTGCAGTGATTCTTATTGAAATTGCATTAGATCAAAGACTGCCGGAGCAAAAATACTTCCTTTTGTAAACAAAATTTACAGGATTGAAACCTATAACAGAAAAAGTTTTAAACTTGAAAAGAAACTTTCAAGAAATATTTTTTTTTATAGTCTTTTGTCTTCTATATAAAGCTTCTGATTTGCTAATAGAGTAAGAATGAAACAGAACTGCAGTTGTACCTGTCTGGCTTTAAGACCATAATATTTTGAGTGATTTTTACCTTCTAAACAGCCAGATTACCCAACCACACTTAATAAGACTTAAAATAAGAGCTATTGAATTAGCATAATACTGTTTGGCACACATGGGCTTGTACATTGAATGATATGCTTTGTAAATGAATTTATCCTTTACATTAATTGGTACTAATTACTGCTGATCCGTTAAATATTAATGTGTTAATCTGTATATCAGTAACTAGAACTGCGTATTAAATTCAGAATGTCAGTTGCAAATTCAACTCCAAGTCAGCTGATAATGTAATTTGTAGTTTATATTATCACTAGAGTGAGATGACATGCAAAATGTTGGGTGTATACAGAGGCTAATTATCCTATGTGTATGTGTGATGGTATAGTAAGGAATGCTCTTTATTCTGGTTGAGTCTAAGGACTTAGAAATTTTGTAGAATTGGGCTATTTGTTTCTGTTTCTGAGATTGGCCTATGTTGTTGTCCTGGTTTTGGTTTGGGTTCATTACTGCCAACAGCTGCTGGCACTTGAGGGGCCACAGCTGGGATAAACAACTGAGGCAGCCAATAGGATGATACCACACTGAGTCCTGCCCCTTTATTAGGGGAGGACTGGCCCAGGGTTTGTTTGGCTGTTTTCAACTTGCTTCAGTGTGTACCTTCAGCACAGCCAGAGCAGGGAAAGTGACATCACTGGTGCAAGGTAGAGCCTTCCCGGCTTCTATGATTTGCTTTATCTCTCATTATCTATCATGAGTACTCTGATTTTCTTCTCTCTTTGTGTTATTTTACTAAACTGTCCTTATTGCAACCCCCAGGCTCTCACCTTTTTTCTTCTTCCAATCCCACGTGAGGGGGGATGGAGGAGGGAGGGAAAGCAGTGGGTGAGCTGCTGTGTGGTGATTTGCTGCATACACTGATAAAGAACTGGGAAACGTGGAAATTTTTAACAATTCATTTTAAGACCACAGGTTATTTAGTTTGGGTCTGTAGTTACTTTTTTTTCTTAAAAAGAAATATCTAGGGTGTTTTTTTTGTTGTTTTTCAGTCTTTTATTATTTTTCTTTTGAAAATTTTTTAAGGAGTAATTAAGTGAATAGGAAAGACAAAAATAAAAATTTGTCTTGAGTTCATTTCTAGGAATTGTTGATCCAACATTACTGTAGAATTTAGCAAAGCTGAAAAAAGTGTGAAAGGCCGTCTCCGGTTTTTGACTGGATTTAGGCAAGGTATGAATGGTGGGTGGGTATAGTTGTAAGTTTCTCGGCTGTCTACATTTTTTTCTCATACTTAAACTGTTAAGGCCTACATTATCTTGTATATTTAGTTAGACTATAAAGATCCTTCAAGTGTGAGCATACAGTATTCCTTGTTTATGAGTTTTAGGTATTTTTCACTTTATTCAAATGTATCCCTCAGTGAAATTTGACCACAATCAAAAAAACATTGGTGGTCCAGAAATGCAAACTTATGATAAAATACAGAAATTCTACCAAGAGCTTTTAGATGATTGTATAACATTTATATTCAGTAACCCCTTTCTCTCTGCTCCCTCTTCACCCCAAATAATTCGTGTCCCTTTGCTGAGTTATCTAAGCAGATAATGCTTGTAATGGAACTGTAGATGGTGGCATACAACGTTCAAGGAATATTAAAATAACAGTTTTTATAATTACATTGTATGTTGTGCATTCTAGTCTCCGATTTTTCCACTTTCAACCAAAACCTCATAAAATAAGCTGTTAAACTTAACGGAGGTAGGCAATAAAATAACTGTAATAAATTTACATTTACAGCACTATTGCAAAAACATTAAATCATGATGCTTAAACTTGGGGACAAGCAATAAACATCTATGAAAAATTCGTTTCCCTTATAAAGTATCTTTTAAATAGGAAATTTAATTGCATCTTGAAAGTTTTCAGGATTTTTTTTTTTAGACTGGACTCAGAAGTAATATTTCTTAATTGTTGCTGTCATGTGTGCTCAGTACTTCTGAACGTCTGCCCAGGATTTATTTTACACTAGTGTATTCTTGCCCTTCAAATTGTAAGTATGTAGACACAGGGGAAAAAAAAATAAGACTTAGTATGTCCTTTATATTGCAAATATCATTGTGTGGGTTATTCAGATATATAAAATGTAGGAGTTCTTTTTCCTGTCATTCAGTTTTTCTTCTTGTAATGCCAAGAAAACCTTAATCTGAACAAAAGAGCAAAAAAAATATATAAAGCCATAGTTTAAAACTAACTAACTTTCTTGATAGTGCCCTTCCTCTAAATGAAGGCAGAAAAAACTGAAAAAAGTGTGGTAGTATGTTCTTCAGTGGGATGTGTGCACTTGGTGATAAAAAATTATTCATATGGAAGTCATTGGTTTGAAGGCCTGGCCAGAATCTTTTTTTGTCCATAAAGGAAACCTCCCATGGAAAGCTATAATTTCCATGCCACTGAAAAGCTGTAGCTATCTTTTGGGTTAACATAGGCTATGAAAAAAAAAAAAAATCTCATGGAAAAAAGTGAGTTAGGGTCAGGCAAATGCAAAATGTAGTATTTTATTAATTAAAAAAAAAAAAATATTCCCTGAAATGGGGTGTCTAATTTGCTTATTTCCTTTTAAAAATATCTACACTTTAAGGGTTACACACAGTTTTCAGTGTAACTGTATCAAAATAATATATTAAAAATCACAAGAAAGACCTTGTTTGGGCAATTTTGCTTGAAAGCAAAATCAATATAGAAAAGTGAATTGTCAACAAAGGCTGGCCATTCATAAATCTTCCTTTTATTTATTATTTAAAACATCATGCTGATCACACACATCTATGATGTTGAACTTTATTTAGCTAGAACACAGAATTGCTTTGGTCAGAAAAAGAACACAGCAGTTTCATTAAGCAGTGCTGGTTTTGTCTTCAAGGTTAATTTGAAAGCAAGGTTTTTTAGAGGTCTGCTTTAGCAATTTAAGTAAAATGTTCTTAGGAATTCATGATGAATGGCAAATCTAATGTTTACTATTTTTTAATAATTTGCTTAAAAACACGAATTCTACGCCAGCAGGTTCATAGTTGTATTTGTCCTACTGTTTTCCTATAGATACAACACCTGAAGGAAATGTAGCATGCATAATAATTATTCATAAGCTTGTGCTTATCATAGGCGTCTCACCAAATGTCATATTATTTTTCTTAAAATAGAAAAGTGGATATATGCTTGCACATTGTCACTTCGAGGCAAGCAGAATGTCAGCCTTTACAAATGTGGCAAGAGCTATAGAGTTGAAGTTGTAAATCTAATGTGAGGCAGAAAATTAGGTTTCTCCTGTGGCTGTAATTGTGGTGTAAGCGAGTTCCAGGGCTCTGCCTGTTATTAAGCAGCAGCAGAAATAACAAAACAGTAGATCTGTAATTTTACTCCAAGGTTGGTCAACTTCTTGTGGAAGCAGCATTGTCCTGGTGTAGGTAAAGCAATGACAAACATGTGCTGCTACAGTGCCTGCCACAGAAATACATGGCAGTAGCTCACAGGTTTGTTAAGTGTGGAGTATATTTGTCACCTTAGTCGTCTTTCTGGTTTGTTTCTTCCCCACCTATGAAATACTTATTTTTCTAAAATCATTGCAATGGCATCATAATTGCCATGCCTGTTATGCCAAATACCTGCATGAGACTGGAAGTAATGCACCTGGGCTCCCTCATACCCCTGTCTCCCTAGAAACCTTTCTGCTCTGAATCTACATTTAGGGAAAAAAGCATGGGCTGGAGTCTAATTCCACACCTTGTGATGCTTTTCAACTTTGAAATCAGTAGACTACTTCTTAAAAATCCTCAAAAGGTGACTAAGGAAAATTAATAAATGCAATTGAGCCTTCCAAGTATATGAACACTTCAGAGGTGCCAGCACCACTGAAAAACTGGGAGTATATAAATGGAAGTGGCGTGTAAACCATTGTTTAAGTTGCACAGCTGCACAGCCATTGAAGTGAACCTGCCCTGAGTCAAAATCCAAACCAAGGCCAAGAGATAGCAGTTTCTTGCTTGGCTTGGTCTAAACCAGTTGGCTGTTACAGAAGGTTAAAATACTCCTTGGAGGATATAGTGCCTATTTGAAAGTAAGCCATAGCAACAGGGTATTCAAAGTCTAAATGTAGTGCTGTTCTGCTGGTGGCACTGCTGATGGCCAGGCAAGCACAGACATAGAGCTGCCAATCAGTGATGTGTCAGATGATGTGTCCGACTGAAGAAATCTACCAGCAACATATTTTAGTAAGTTACTGCTCTTGCTAGAAGCTGTGGCTTTTTCTTGTCTCACACTCCCTAGGAAATTACGTTTGATGAAGTGTTGTTTTCAAAATAAAGGGGTTGTGCTGGTGTTTCCACACACATTATTGGTAATGAGATGTCTTTAATATAGCTGTTCAGGTATCTCTTTTGATCACCTGAAGATTGTTCATTTTTTAACCTTATCTGGCCATCACACCCGTCCTGAAGCAAAGGTTGGAAATGATTTCAGGAGAGACCTTTTCACAGAGTCACCGTGAGTTCGTGTACATCCTTGGTTCCCCAGTATAACAGCATGGCCTGAGCCTGATAAAGACAAAAACCTGACAGCATTAGATCAGTGTAAAGGCCTGTTTAATCCTCTTGCTTCTGACAGTGGCCAAGAGTAGATGTCAAGGGACATGTAAGAATTTGTGGAGCAGAGACATCCTGAGGCAGAAGTAGTTTTGGTTTATACAGTAACCCTCAGCGGATTTCCCTCCCATTGCCGCTCTTTGAGTTGGAGCCCAGAAAGGTTAATGGTTTGTCCATCACGTTTATGGCAAGGCAGTCCACAGCCGAACCGTACAGCACCTGAGTTTTGCCTGTTTGGAATTTGCCATCTACTAAGGTCTTTGCTGACACCTTATTCTTCTGTCTGAAGACATGATGAGCAATCAATCCTGGCTCGTTCTCTGCAAGTCATTTGAAATATTACATGGAGATAGGAATTACTGGAGAGGGGTGTAGGATAGCAAATTCTGATGCTCTTTCTGATCTTATCTGCAATCATTCCACAGCTCTTGCATTAAGCTGTTTCTAATACTCTTCTTATACTGCAGAGAATTCCATTCATGGGTTAACTACCATCTTTTTATCATACAGATGTCTCCAATTGATACTACTTTCCTTACAGTTACAGGTCTTTGTAATGTACATCTGTATGGTAAAGGTACATTAAAACAGTAAACAGTTTGCTGTTTGTGCTGATTAATCCATAATTATTAGGCAGAAAGGGAAACCTGTATGGTCAGCTAGAAATTAGGATTAATTAAATTTATACTAATCACTGATTGACTGTTCTTTATGCATAATGATAGTAGGCAACTGTGCCCTGTTAAAAACAACAGCAGACCCAAACAAATTATAGTCAGCCGACCCCAATGATGATGATGAAATTTTTATTTACCACTGCTAAGTAAAATACACCTAATCTACAGACATTGAAACAGAGGTCTTCATAGACTGTCATTAACGAAGTCTGAAACATTATTAGATTATTTTCCTGGACTAGAAGATGCCAGATCTTTCTATCAGTAAGAGAAAAGAGGACCATTGCAAGAGTTACGAAGTAGCAGAATACATTTTTCAATAATGGAACTGTAGTTACAAGGGTTTTTTTCACCAGATAGTCAGCAAGGAGCAGTAAAGGTCTGTACATTTTCTCTTAAGGAACAGAGCTAATTCCCAATCTATGGTGCTTCCATGTAAAAAGGGAAGTTAAATTAGCTGGATGCATTTTCTTTCACTGACATTTAAGAATAATACTCCATTTCCTCTCAAGACAGCAATAGGTCTGATGCATCTTCCCGCAGTGAGAAAGCACCTGTTCGTTTGGGGTTTTTTTCAGCTTAGTTCTGAAAGTTTGTTGACCTTGTCTCCTGTGTAACGCAGCAGGAGCTACTGATCATGACTGCTGATAGAACTGTGTTCTCTTGTTTGATCTTTTTTGTATAAAGCTAGTCAGATAATTGATCTTTTTGGCTTGATGAGCTGGAGACAAACAATGACAAATATTTTGCAGTAACGTGAAATATTTATCTGAAACACAACAGTGTGTTTCACTTTCATTACTTTAAATTTATTTCTTAAGGCCTGTGTGGTTTGAAATGAAAATTAAACATGTGAAGAGGCTTACAATTAGAATAAGTATACGTAAAAAATAAATGTTTCAAGCAAAAGTGACTTAATTTTGCCAAGATGTTTATTCCTAAAATCTGCACATTTATTTAATCTGCCATTGCATCAAAATTGTGCCATTCCCTGCTCGTTTGAAGATTGAATTCAGGGGTGTCTGCGGAGCTCAGATTTTTTTCATTTTCAGACTTTTTTTTTTTCTTTGCAGCATTTAAAATGAGTGTCTGAGACAGTCTCCTAGAGAGTGAGCTGTGAATTTGCTGTTCAGTGTTGTGCACTACCTCTGCCTGGGTCTGGGTGAGCCTGTAGCCAGTTGGAAGTAAAGGGAGTTTCACCATTCATGTTAATGGGGTCAGGAATTCATCATGTGCACTTAGCACTGGGAGAAGTAAAAGTGAAGTCCTTGAGGACATACCTCATGGCTACACCTGAAGCAGATGTCTAATTTTCTCCTTATTATGTTGTTTTCATGCTATTAACTGATCCACTCAAAAGAACTTGGCCTCCTGCCCCGAATCCTTGTCAGCGGACTTTCAAGCCTTTGTGTTTTATCTGGCAAACCTAAATCTTTATTGATTTTTTTTTTTTATTTAATCACATTTCCCAGAGAAAGCATGGTGAATAAGCCACTAGACCAGAGCTTAAGAAATTTCAGCTTAAGCCTTTTTTCACCACTCTTTCTCTAAGTCATTTAGTTTAGTACCTCAGTTACTCAAATGGAATTGATAACACTTTACAGTTTTACAGGATGCTTGTAAGGGTAATTTCATTAAAGATTTAAAAACTGATACTACAGTAAAAAGCCATCTGACTACAATTTCCTACCATGCAAAATTGTTGGGGAAAAGAACATTTTTGTTTTCCATACTGATTTCAGAGTCCTTTGTTAAGGATCTGAAATAAAACTCATCCAAACAAAGACAGCACAGTCTACTTGACACAGTTCTTGTGTATCCAGCGAAGGAAATTTGGTGGGTTTGTGGGGTTTGGGCAAGTCTTGAAAGACTCAAGCTATGATGAATACTGTGGCTTTGTAAACAGGAAATTAGAACATGTATGGTCAAGAATGGTTTTCACATGAGATGAGATCTCATTAACTGTTTGACTCCTTTCCTACTATACGGTAATGTTGCATAATTTCTTAGCCTCTTGTATTTTTGAGTCCTTTTAACAGTGGAATGAGGCAGTTTAATGTGTTTTACTCATGCTCCAAGTTTTGTGGTAATTCTTCTGTTCCACACTTATCTCATCCCATTCTTTAAACAAAACAAGTGATTAAAAAAACCAAAACAACCCAGAAAACTGAAAACAAACCCAAACTAAACATGTAAATTATGGGCTTTTAGACTTCCCTGGGGTGACTCTGCAGCTCATTCCATTGTAGAGCCAGAGGGCCATGTTCAATAGACTTTTAACTCTAACCAAGAGCTTATAGCAGATGTAATTACCAGTTGTATCATAATTTATAAACCTGCTGGAATTTATAATCATCTTAAGATACTGTTTTCTTTCCTCTATTTTTAATTAAGCCACTATTTATCCTCAGTGCCTGTTTAATATTTTAAATTCTAGCAATAATAGCTACTAGATGTATCAGACACAAAAGAAATAAATAAAATATGGGGGGAAAAGTATATATGCTGCCTCTAGCAAGAGGGGCATTAAAAACTAAAATGCCCCTATTATAACTGAACTCATTAAGCTGTGATAAATTTGAGCATTTTGCAGTGAACTTGGAACTCAAAAAAATTTTAAAAAATTAAATTTTAAAGAAATTTAAAAAGCAAACCCACAAAAACAACAAATAAAAGCAAAAACATCACAACAGGAAAAAAAAAGTTTCTGCTAACAGCAATAAATATATAAATTAAAATTAAATCTAAATTAATTGTGCAGGTCCTGGGAAATTCCAGGTACAACCCTCTCTGATCCTTTTGTTTCAGCCTTGCCCTCAGGTCCAAAGGAAACAGTATTTTCCTATTTCATCCCAAGGGAACCATCCCACTATCAATCCAGGCTGGGGGAGGAGATGATGGAGAGCAGCCCTGAAGAAAAGAACTTGGGGATGCTGGTGGACGAGAAGCTGGACATGAGCAGCCAGTGTGTGCTTTTCAGGCCTGGAGTGAAAGGACGAGGGGCAGTGGATTTAAATTGGGAAGGAATGGATTTAGATTAGAAATAAGGAGGAAGTTCTTTACCACGAGAGTGGTGGAGCTCTGGAACAGGTTGCCCAGGGAGGTGGTTGAGGCCCCATCCCTGGAGACATTCAAGTTTAGGCTTGACAGAGCTCTGAGCAACCTGCTCTAGTTAAGGATGTCCCTGCTTTCAGAAGGGAGGTTGGACTAGGGGACTTCTAGAGGTCCCTTCCAGCCCACACATTGCTGTTTGTTTCATTTATAGGGTCCTTCACCTGGGAATGTCCCTCAGATGGCCCTGGGAAGGTCAATACCTAGTCATCACGTCCTGTGATAACGAGTCCTCTGGCTGCTGAGTGTTTAAATTGGTCTGGTCACTAGAAATGAATGGAAGGGAATTATCGAACTGTCTTAATATATTGACAACAACCTGGGCTATTTGATACTTATTAAAGCTCTGGGATGTATTCAAGTGTAGTCCGAAGATGAACGCATCCTATTATATACAAACAACAGCAACCAGCTTCCTTCCTAAATGAAACAGGAGAAAATTGTATTGTTGGCAGAAATTTAGAAAGCGAAGGATACCACAGACTAAGCAAGTAATAGTCATAAGCATTTTGGCATAGAATAAATGAATAATAGATAATCAGGTAGTTCATTATGGAAACCACCTGTTTCTACCTTGCTTGATCTCAAGTATGGAATTCGAAGATAAATTCCTATCTTCCAACAGCACCTTTCTGTAGAGATCAATGCTTTCCAATTACAAAGTAGTTGTTGATATCGTATTTTAGTGTAATTGAAATATCTGGTGGTTGTTTCTCAATAAGAATCACTCAGAACTCAGAAAAAGAATAGTAAAAAGAATGTCACTTCTTCATTACTTTAAAATTTTTGCTTCTTGAAGCAACTAATCAATTATCACTCAGTGTGTGTAAATGTGTGGCTTAAGTATTATGAAGGAATTCTATAGTAAACAGGTAAAATGTAGTCTTCACATTTTTTTGTGTGTGTAGGGAAATACAGTGTTATAAATTTCAATCTCTAAATGTTCCCTTATGTTCGAATTGCATTCGTTTTAATTTGTTTGTTACTCAAATTAAGTTACTGGACTTGAAAGCCTTGTGCCCTTCCTGAATATTTGATTAGGGGACAAGTACATCAAAGATGAGGGTTGCAAAAGTAGTAGTGATTCGTACTGGATGGCTTGATTACGTAAATCTGTGAAAATTTTCAAACCAGATAAATAATGCACTGCAATTACCTTAAAATAGTGTAAATATGAAGGCTGCATAAAGAGCCCAAGGCAAAGCTCTTACTGAGTGGTCACCAGCTGGGCCGTGCAGCTCTCCACTGAAAGTGTTTAATGGAGCTTTGCCTCTGCAGCCGTGGATGGATGTTGTTTTGTGTGACTTCCCTCTCCCTGGATGTCTCTCTACCTGGAGATTTTCTCAGTAGACGTTACAAAATTTCTCTTGATTCCATGTGATTTTTAGATGGCCACAAGGAGCTTCAATGGGAACTGCTGAGGTAGGGAAGGGTGGAAGAGACTGTAGGCTGTGGTTTGAGCTTTGAAAGAGAAATAGCTGATGTCGTGGTGTTGGGTCATAGGCTGGACTTGATGATCCTGGAGGTCTATTCCAGCCCCAGAAATTTTGTGCTAAAACTCAGAATATATTGAAAAAACATAGAGGAAGAATCACTTGTTTGGGTGGGGGAAGAACAAGCAACAAAAAGCACAACAGGAGATATTGATTGGTGCCTGACTCTTACGGTCAAGTATGATCCAAGGGACTGCAAGTTCTCTGCATGTTTTACCTGCAGGGAGAGAGGGATGAGTCTAGTTCTCCCTGAGTTAGCTCTCGAGAAGGGGCCTGGGAAGTATTGCAGGCACCTGTCAGACTGGGATCATTACCTCCGTTGCTTACCATTCCTTCTGTACCAGTTCAGAGCTGAGTGGAGCAGGAGGCCACACAGTGTGACTCAAAGCTGCCTTCCCCCAGTTAGGGAAAATCTGAGCTCGGGTGTGCTCTGCATTATGCAGTGCTTGGCAGATGGCGTGTGAAATACATCATGGGCTGACGTATAGCTTTTCTTATCCGATGCCAATAAGGAGTGGAAGGCACTTAAATGTTATGACAGACAGTTGAAAAAGCATTGATGTTATTAATTATGTTGTCTGAAGAGATGTTATGGTTTTGGTTTTATATTGCTGCTGTATAGAAAATAAAATAATTTCTGTGGACAAAAGAAATTAATCAAGTAAGCATTTTTAATGCAATGAATTTACAATATTTTTTGAATTACATCTTCATTAAATGGACATTTTTAATGAAAATAGGTATATGCCTGTGTTTTTAAACATGCTTGAGTAGTTCAGTGTTGAGTCAGTTGTTTTAAACAATTCCTGCAAGAACCCACTTCAAGTGCAGTTCTAGAAATGTCAGTGTAAAACCTCCCTGCACAATGTATCGTGGAGTATGTGGAAGGTCTTTCATAAGACATATGGGAGATCATTTGTTGCAGAATCCCAAGTTTTGTCATAATTCATGTTTCTTAAACAGCAATTCGATAAGTTTACCAGTAAACATCAATCTGCATATAAGGCATTAATATATTACTTGTGTTCAGCAATATTTATAAGCATAAAATAACTTTTCTGATTGCCTTCAAATGTAATTGTAATGATAAATCAATTTACTACTACTGCTCTTGTAAATATTCATTGGTTAATTGCCTTCTTACAGTAAGACAGCTGTGGGTGTCAGGATTGGGCAAATAAATTTAGGTGAGAGACTTTTCCAGAAAAGTGTGATGACTGTTCTTGTAAGGGAGCAGAACCATTTGACTTGGAAGTTAAAATTCTAAGAGAAGGAATTTATGGGCCATGGAGGGTTTCTGAGGAATGTAGCCGTGTAGCACAGAGAAGTGGATGAAGGCTTCAAAATGTAACCAAGATTGGTCAGTATTTATCTTCAGAGAAATAGTTCAGGTGTTATCAGTTCTGTAATCTGGTAGCCGAGCCGCTGGTGATAGTTGACAGAAAGAACTCTTGGTTTCTAACCTCAGCGGCTAACAAAGTTTGGTTAAGCATCTGCATATTCGATGCAGTGTGGAACAATGAGAAACATTCACAGCTCTGTGTTCTCTACATGATATTTCTGAACACACAGCTGTGTGCTTGTCGGGAGCACAGAACTGTCATACAGGTTGCACTGCACAGAAGTGTTTTAATACTACAGTTATACTCGTCACATATGGTCTTAACATGTTCTCCTTTGATGAGTTTAAGCAATTGCTTAGATATTAGGAGTAACCTGGTGATAAAACTCAGGAGCATTCAGACCTGGTGCTTTTCTGGAGCTCTGCTTTTGAGCTCAAGCATTACTGCTGCAGCTTCCATTTAGAAATTTCATGTTAACCTAAGTAAAATGGAAGCTGTGGTTGGATGCACTAAAGTAAGTTACTTTGCTTTTGCAAATGTTATTGGCTGTTATGAGCAATTAGCTTACAGAGGATTTTTTTTTTCTTTAACTGCCTAACTAGCAAGGTGATGCATTGTGAGTTAACAAAAGGGAAATTTTTAATGAATGTAGGTCATCTTTGAACAAAATTAACATTCAACAAAAACTGCCTGTTCCAGTGTCTCAACTTCAGGTGAGGCGAGCCCACACTTTAAACCGTGGTAAGATGCTGCCCTCTTCTGCTTATTCCAAACTCAGTTTTTCTCTACAGTGTCCACAGTGCTGCCGAGCAATCTTTATTCTGTGTGATCGATGCTATGTTAGATCTTCTGGTTTAAAACAAAAAAAGAGTTTGCAAGTATTCTAGAAGTAAGCACATACTGCATGTTGGTGCTGTGTATAGGAAAAGTACTAAGGAATTTTAGCAAAGGTGTCTGATACATTGAATGCTTTCTTTTAATGAAGTTAAATAAAAGAAAAATCTTGCTTTTCAGTGCTCTTACAAATGTAATATGGAGGAGTTAAAGGGTACAGCTGGACTTTAACCTGCATAAGGACATTCATCTGCCTGATAATGAATTTACCCATTATCTGTTGTGTCCTCTTGACAAACCTGTCTATGGTGAAACTTTATTGGTCTGTAAAACACCACCAAAGAATTGAGCAGATGTGTATTCTGAATTGTAGCTTCTCTGGGTACAGACATACTGCTTTCATTCCTAGCATTAGCAGAGCATTCTAAGGATTTGGGCTTAATTTCTCTTTTTTTTTTTTTTTCATTTAAGGAGAGAGCGCCACTTTCATTTCCATAGGAGAAATGACAGCTTTACGGCTTACAGCTGTCCTTTAGCAAGAGGATATCCTTAATAGAAGTGTGCTTGTGCATTTAGTTCAGCTCTCCTGTAGACAGTATATCAGACATGGAAAAGTATAGGAATAAAGGCAAGAGAATGGTGAAATAAATTCATTTGTTACTTTGTGTGTTACAATTTCAGGAATCTCTTAGCGGTTCTGTAATTCAGATATAGTTCTAATGAGGATTTCTGTTGACTCTGATGTAATGGATGTGGAAATAAAGTGCATAGTGAAAGTGCATTTTGATGCGTTTCAGTTACTAGAAACAACCTTTTTTAGAAGAAAACCTTTTCAGAACAAATGTCATAATGAAATTCTGACACTGGCAAAGACTGTTTCACTACCTACCTTCAGAGTTGCTTCACATGTCAAAAATGAGAGTGCTTTCCCAGGAGATGAATATGTTTTTATTTATTCCCCCCTGTTGCTTATTAAGCTGCATTGTTTAAATCTTAACTATATATCTAACTATGCTTATGAGAAGGCAGTTACTACAGAAAGAAATTGCTTAAATCACTGTTTAAGTCTAACACCATGTTTTCTACAACAGTACTTCCAAGAAAACAGTTAGGATTCGCCAGCTGATCAGTGTGGCTTTTTGCAAATGCCCATATTCTGTGGCATTCCTGTCCTGAATCATCAGGCATGAAAAATGTGCATTGTCATGGGCTAACACTGGGAGAAGTCACTGAAGTAACAGGTTGTTATTCTGATTGCCTTAAAGCGGAGCTGGTTAAGGATGACTCTCATTCAGTATATATGCTGACAAGAGCATATATTATCCTATGTCATTTCCAGGTTATTGATTCATTAACCTGTGGAAATCCATAGGAAGCATAATACTTATGGTTTGATTGAAAGTTAGTCACAGAAACATTTCTTCAGTGACTGTTCCTGTAATAGCAGTGCTGCTCTGACTAGTACTCTACTAAGGACATCTGTCCTACTTTTTATCATTACTTAAAAGCTGATGCAACCTCAATTTTAAATCAAGTGCTCCCTTCCAGACTACCAAAAGTGTTTTGGCAGCTGTAGCTGCCAGCACTGAATTACAATCAAGTATGGAAGAAGTGGTAAAGGACAGGTGCTTATAATGATGAAATTCTTCTTTGGTGAAAGAATGAAAATTCTCCACAACTTGTTTGTTCAGCATGGAAAAGTTGTCTTTTCAGAGCTATGATTTAATGAGCAGTTACCTTGAAAATGATTTTTGGATGATGCGCTTGATACTCCAGGAAGTGTTTTTTAAATGATCAACTCACAATCAGCTTAGTAGGACTTAAGTATAATTTTGGAGATGTGAAATTGTCATGCCATTAATGAAAAATTGCTGTTCTTGCTGTTGTATCTTAACGAAAGAGGAAATACTTTCCACTTAGTGGTGTGGCTCTACCTTTGGAAATCACAGTCCAAGGTGGAGGTTGATACTGATGATAGGCTGGAAGGAAAAAGTAGTGCTATTAGCAGATAAGAGTTTTGTTGCTAATTTTTGCCATCTTAGCCTGAACTGCTCGCAACACAGTAGATTGTCACAGCCTCTCTCTTAACAAAAGTAACACTTTAAAAAAGAAAAGTTTCTTCCAATGAGTTAGATGAGCACTGTTTATTGCGCTCTGGTTATTTATCATCCGTATGAATCGAGGGTAGTCATGATGTCATTGTGTACCCACTCACTGAGGAGGAGACAAAGCATGGAGTCAGAACAGGAACAGGCATCAAGGAACAAATGCTGTGAAACATTTGCTGGTCTCTACTTACATAGGTAAGAAGGTGGGCAAAACACCGAGGTCTGGTTTTCTTTCTCCTATAGCCAAAGTTTCTTACTGAAATGTCACCTGCTGTGTGTGGGTCCCTGTTAATTGTCCTTTCCTCCTTTAGCTGTGCTGTCATTTCTGAACCACGTAATGTTACTAAGATGCATTCAAGGGATATTGTTGCCATCTTTGTGTTTGATTGTAAGAAATGTAGTCTGTGTTATACTTACTGTGGGTTGACATGGAAAGGTCTCTTGGCATGCTAGAAATCCAATGAGAGATGGAAGTACTTTGGTGGTATTGGATTCCTGTGATGTGAGAGGCAGAATATGAGGAGAGTATGTGCTAGGATGGTGATAGTGTTTCTTGTGGGTATATGCTGCTGCAAATGTAGATGCATCTGAAACATCTATGCAGATAGGTAATACGTTCACCTTTTGTCATTTAACTTGCTGAAGTAGGACACTGGATGTCAATTTAGACACTAGGAAGCTGAGATATAAACTAGCTAAATTAGCAATAAGATGACATGAAGAAATGCTGCTTCGGTTGTAGCTGGAGTACAATAGTAGCAAGAAAACAAAATAGAAAATCTGGAAATATACAAAGCCATATTTCATTTGTCTATAAAATGCTGCCAAAGCTTCAGAAATGTAGTAAATGTAGGTTGTTACTCTTGGGGGGAAAAGCCCATTCTGCAGAGCTATTACAAACTTCTTCCCATTCAGAGGAGGATGTTTCACAGCATTTAAGAGGCTGACTGAATAGATACAGATGAGGACAAATACCTTCACTATTTCTTATGGAGTAGAAAATATCCTAATTGGCATATCAGGGTAACTGGTCACGACCAGTTCTTACATGTACGGTTGCCAAAAGAGGTTGCTACAGAGCAGTGTAATGGGATGGATAGAACAATTATGTTTATTAGCATGGAAATCTAACTCTGACTTTTGGAAAGCTCAAAGTTAAAAAATTGCAAGATGTCCTGATATAAAAGGGATGAAGTAACAAGTAGATTGCTTATAGGTTGAGATGGGTACTCAACAATTGTTCTATGGAAAATTAGTCAAAACTTGAAGAGAACAAGATGCAGCAGAGAGCGATAGGCTTCCCTGCGGATCACTGGTCAGTGCGCTCGGCAGCAGGAAAAGATACTTATCTTGGTAACTCTAGGATACCAGAAATGTAACTGTGTCCAGAGCAGGGAAGAGGGCTTCTGCCGTAGGAGTAATAAACAAGCAGGTGTCTCCTAGTTTGCTGCTGCGTCTTGATACTTTGTATTCTCTGCTCCTTTGTAAGGGAGCACATTGAATACTAAAATCAGCCTGAACGTTTCACCTTTGTTCTCTGGGTGTGATGACAGAAATCTCAGATCTTATTTCCCGCCGGAGTAAGTCTTGAATATCTATTAGTGGACACTTTCACTGAAAACAAGACTTTTATAAACTCTCTTTAGCCCTGATGCTCTCCTGTAGATCCCTATTCTGCTTTCAGATCAGTTATTAGAAATGTGATGTAAATATTTTAATTTATTTTACAACTTTTAATTTATTTTAGAATTTTACAACTCTGCAGTTATGCCAAAGAGACAAAAGCTCAGATTTTCTGTGTCTGCAGAGGCAGCTCAGGCGGACAGAAGAGATTTTACCTTTCTCCAGCTGCCACACACAGCCACTTTGTACACCCTGAACTCTCAGCTGAGTCGTTCCCTGTTCAGGTGCCAGTCTTGGATCCCAAGGACTGCCACTGCTGGGAAACACCCCTGTCCTCTCTGGGTGAGCAGCACTTAATAGCACTGCTACTTTTAACTAAAGCAAGTGCCAGCTTGTGTTTTAAAATGACAGATAATCAGATAAATGTGCTATAAATTTAGAGTGTATTTCCATATAAAGCTTCAAACATGTCTAAGCTGTTCACATTTGTGGTTTTGACCACAATTTCAAGACCATGATTTCATTTCTGTGTGCAGTTTGGAGAATGGCCATGTATGGGACTTAGCCTGCAGCTCGGCCTGCTCCCGTATCGCCTCTGGGGAATGTGGGGTGGTCGGATCCAATGTGGTGTCATTAGCTCCAAGGCTACCTTTTGGGACAGCTCTCGTTTAAGATGATGTCAGCTCTGTTTCAGAAGCCAGCTCAGTATTTCTGCAAGGTTTTGCTCTGTGAGGGTATCTGAGGTCTAGTCAATGTGGATTGTGGATAAATACTCTTAGGATCCATCATCAGAGTTGATAAGGCAGTTACAGGGAAATACTACTTCATGTGTAGGTATTTTGATATCTCAGTAAGAACGATACAAACATTAGATAAGCAAAATCTACAAGTTTCTGAAGGCAACTGCCCCAATTTGGCAAAGCATGCAAACAACATAACAGCATAAAAGTAATCCTGGTATTGGCCAGTGAAGCTGTTTAGTCGTTGAACTTAAGCCTACCTGTAAGTGTTTTTCTATTCCTTAATTTTTAAAAACTCACACTTCTAGTATGAGGTTTAACAAGACCAAGTGTCGGGTCCTACACTTCGGCCACAGTAACCCCTGCAGAGCTACAGACTGGGGATGAGCGGCTGCAGAGCGGCCTGGCAGAGAAGGACCTGGGAGTGCTGATTGACAGTGGCTGGACACGAGCCAGCAGTGTGCCCAGGTGGCATGGAAAGCCAAAGGCATCCTGGCCTGGATCAGGAATAGTGTGGCCAGCAGGACTAGGGATGTAACTCTTTTCCCCTGTACTGGGCACTGATGAGGCTTCACCTCCAGTATCATGTGCAGTTCTGGGCCCCTCGCATCAAGAGGGACACTGAGGTGCTAGAGCAGGTCCAGAGGATAGCGACGAGGCTGGGGAAGGGACTGGAGGGAAATTCTTCTGAGGAGAGGCTGGGGGAACTGGGGT
>VWZY01005186.1:0-111800 GCA_013399075.1 Chloroceryle aenea | reverse complement strand
GAGGGTTAGGCTGGATCTTAGGAAGCACTTCCTCACAGAAGGGGTGATGAAAAACTGGAATGGACTACCCAGGGAGGTGTCGGAGTCACCATCCCTGGAGGTGTTTAAGGAAAGATTGGATATTGTGCTTAATGCCATGGTCTAGCTGATGTCACCGTGTTGGGTCATAGGCTGGACTGGATGATTTTGGAGGTCTGTTCCAGCCTCAGCGATTCTGTGATTGTGAGGTCTATGCAGTGATGAAAGGTACCTCAGTAGCACTACTGTTTGTCTTTCCCAGGCACCTCAGGAAAATCACCGTCTCAGGGGAATACATCTGTAAAGGACTATTAGAAGTAATTTAAGGAGTGGATGCTGAAACTGCTCAGCTATGAATTCAGTGAATTAAACTGGTTGATAGGGCTATAGTGGCACTCAGAATCACCACTAAAAACAAGACATTGTTCTGGCATTAAGACTGATAGAAAGAGAACATCCCAACCAGCTGTTTACTTGTCGATGAAGCTCATAGTGGTGATTTTTTTTGTGTGTTCTAGAATTGAATTCAGGGACAAAATGTTTAATCAAAGTAAATCACCAGTACTGTGAGTGATCATGCTGTCTTTGAGTGTCTGTTGGGACACGGTTGTCTTTTGTGAGACTTCCAAGGGGAGTAAATAAATGTACCGGTACAGTTTACGCCTGTGGCTACATCATACTAGGAACACTCAAGGGATGTTTCAGGACATAACCACGGGAAACATGCGGCTCTCACCGGAGCAGTGCTAATAGTCTGACAGAGAACAGGCACCCTGGAAATATATTGGTGAGAGTAAGAAGAGGCTGCTATTTCCGAGTAATGGAAAACACAATAGCTTTAATAACCATATTGAGGTTTGATATCTCTGGGACTTTACTACATACAGTGTGTATTTTATTGCTAGCTTTGGTTATTTTTGTTAAGGTCAAAATACATCACTGTGTTTACCATGCAAAGCTGAAAAATTGCTTGCATGGATAAAACTCGAGAAGCTAAAATATTTGCAAATAAGAAAAGATTGTTTATTTTATTCAGAGTAAATATAAAGGGTTAGCTATCCTAATAGCAGCAGTAAATTTCATTGAACTTCTTACTGTAGGACAGAGAAAGAAATATAGGAAAATGATGCAGGAGAGAGAAAAAACAAAGCCAAATGGTACTTTCTTGTCTTTACGCTGCTAGCTACATTTAGGGTTAAATGCTCCTTGGGTTGGTTGGTTGAGGTGCAATAAATAGTTTTCATCCTGGGACAAAGAGGTGGATAGAAACCTGAAATTAATAAAATTGTGCATCTAGAAAAAGGTGAAAAGAATTAGGGACATTAGATGAAACCAGCAAGCATCAGCTTCAAGCCAAACGAAATGAAATGAATCTCTGCACAAGGCATTGGTGAAACCACACAGCTGCTTAATTTTTAAGTGATCTTTGCACCAATGCCTGCTTTAAACAGAGGCAAAGTATTTTATTGAAAGCTAAAGAAGTGATAACATACGAAAAGAAGTTTTATCATTTCAGAGCACAAAGTACTGCTAAGGCCAAAATAGAACGTGGGTGCAAAGACTGTAGCTGGAGAGTGTTCGCTGTTCAAAGCTGTAGTAGTTTATATGAATCATTAATTAGCCATTTCTTTGAATCTTATGTATGTTTTAAAGATATTTAAATACTTTGTATGTTTACATTGCTCATTTAGTATTCCAGCTGCATAAATATGATGGTACTGGTTGAAATTGCCACACAGATTTTGTTTCAGGAGATGCATAACTGAAAACAAATTGAACTTTTATCTTTCCCGTAGAATGTTTGCATGCAAATCGTAGCTCTCAGGCAAGAGAAAATGTTAATGAACCACATCCATGGTGATAACTTGTTTTCTTCTGTTTAAGATTTTTCTTTTACTTTTGGCTTCATAATTTGGAGACATCAAATGAACTGCAGGTTAAATAAAGCTGATGTCTACTTGTGTTGTGTTAACCTTGGCTGGCTGCCAGACATCCACCAAGCTGCTTGCTCAAATCCCCTCTCCTCAGTAGGACCAGAGAAGAAGTAAGATGAAAAAAAAGCTCATGGTTAGAAATAGAGAGATCACTTCCCAGTCACTGTCACAGGCAAATCAGACTCAACTTGGGGAAAATTAATTTATTGCCAGTTTGGATGGTGAGAAACAGAGACAAATATTCTACTTATAACTTGGACTTTCATACATCTATTGCATATTGTAATATGTATGCATAGTACATATAACTGTGGGAATGATGCTTTAAAATTGGAACAAATGTTCATTTTTTCCTTTCATTGGGAGACTCAGGCAATTCACCTGTAATTTCATCTTAATTTTTGACCTGTTAGTGTGAAATACATCATTTCATACTAAATTGTGAGTCACAATGACCCTGACCTTTCTAGACTCTTCCTTTCTCCGTGGGTGCTTGTGTGTACTCTCTGTTGGTGAAAACACACCAAGCAGACTGAACTCGGTTCTCCTGCACCCAACATGCCTTAAGCTATAGAGGAGCTTTATTCATCACAGAAGTTTTGTAATGAATATGCCAACTTTGTTCTATCAAATAAAAGCAGATAGATGAACACTTGTCAGAAAGGTGTTTCTTAGCTCCATGTATTTACATTAGCTCTGTATATTAGCATCCCTTTTTCAAATAAATCCAAATTGTATCTGTGATTTTGAAATGGCCTTGAAATCCACACAGGCAACAATGAAAATTTTGCTTTCAGTGTATTGGAAATAGTTTGCTATTTAAAAGCCTGGTGTTGGTACAGAGAGGTTGAAGAGGTTTTGAATTACAGATATAAGATGGGATGTAAAAGGAGTTTACAAGCAAAATGAAGGTTACAATCAAACTACTGTGTTTTAAACCTTAAGAAAACCAAAGCAAAGCAAACAAAAACACAAACCAAAACAAAGAAAGGAGCCTGTTTAAGGATATCAAGCCAGAAATGAATCAAAATACAGAGATCAACAAACAAATGAAAACCAAACTGCTTGAAACTCCTGGCAACATAATCAACTAAGGTATCCAGAATTTAGCTGCCAGATTTAGCAAGTTCTCAAATAAAAAAAAACCTCAACACATTCCATTTGGAATAGCTTTATACTATATGTCATAGTTTTGTCAGCCTGGTTCCTGTGTAATTACCTAAAGAGAAACCAGATCTTGATCATCAAGATTTTGATAGTGTTTTACCACAAATATTTTGTATTTGAACCAATTTTACACCCAAGATTCCTTGAAATTTCAGAGCGGCTCTGGGCAGTGGATTGCTTTGTGATATGACTCTCAAGTGATGTGCAGGTCTGTTATATCTTATGATGACTCGTGTTACTGAAATGTCATGACAAATGTCTTTGGTATAAAAACTTCTTACATTTTGAAGGTGGTGGAGGGAGTTTGGTTTGTGCTCTATAGATGTATTCTAGTATTTACTTTTAAATGTANGGGTGGATGTCAAGAGGATGGGGCAAGGCTGTTTTCAGCAGTGCCCAGTGATAGGACAAGGGGCAACGGACAGTAACTGGAACACAGGAGATTCCACTTAAACATAAGGAGAAACTGCTTTCCCACGAGGGTGCCAGAGCCTGGCCCAGGCTGCCCAGAGAGGTTGTGGAGTCTCCTCTGGAGATTTTCAGAACTCACCTGTACATGATCCTGGCCAGCCTGCTTTGGCAGGAGGGTTGGATGACATCTGCAAAGTCCTTTCCAACCCCTAAAAATCAGTGATTCTGTAATTTTAAGTTTTCAGATGTTGAAGTAAATTAAAAATTTGTGATGTAATAGAAAAAAATCTTTACCTCCCTTACCTGGTAAACTGATGTAAAGGTTACTGTTACTGTTTTTGAATTCCATAAAATGAGGAAGTGACAACTTCACGTTAGTATTTAATCTGTTGCAATGAAGTTCTCAACAAATTTACAGAAAAACCCCACATGTGAAACACAAATTTTCATTTTGAATGGTAACTGAAGGTACTTGACAATTCTGAAAGTGAGCTGCTGTACTTGGGAAGAAATGCCAGCAAGGAAAGCTATACTGGACCTAAGACATTCTTGATGTGATGAAGGGTCAGATTTCCAAACCCTTCTAAGATCACCTGTTTCACAAAAGGAAATTAGGATAAATAACTTGGGTTCAGGGGAGGCAGGAGGTAGGAAAGCTGGGGGACATAAAATTACAGAGTAGGTCGCTGAGACACCCTCAGTTCCAGGAAGTCTGGGTGCATGAAGGAGTCTCACTGCTGATGTGTTGCACTTCTATGTCCATTTAATGTAGGATTATCTTAAAAACATGCTTTAGGATCCAATACAACTTTTGAGAGAACTTGGAAGGTGTGCAAATCAGCATCAGTGTTTGTTCATGTATCTGCTGTTTGGAATTTTAGTAGCAATGTTGGAGAATTATGGTTTATAAACTGGGGAGAATAATCAAGGGACTTGACTGAATAGCACTGTGCAGTTATAAAGTCTCTTTAACTCAGTAAACAATTTATTTGACAGACTGTGTACTAAAGAGATATTCCTGCCATCTCATCTAAATATCTGTTTAGTGGGGTTTCAAGGGTCTGTGAAAAACGAGGCAGAAAGGGCAGATTTAGCTCCTTAGGTGAGGAGAGACAGTGAAGGGGTAGTGGAGTAGAGGAGCCCTTGCTGTGATTATGGGTCTGCAACTTGCTCTGAAACCTACTCGAGGAAAGCTGAGAGTGCCAATGTCCCTGGGTCTCTCTCTTCCCTCCCTCGTATCCTCGTTTGAACATGAAAGCGAAGTAGCAACTCTAGGTAGCACCTGTGCCCCTTGCTTCCTCACTGTTAAATGAGACAGTGAGTTTCTTGAACAGTAAAGTGTCTTAAATATATTTTTTCTTTACATTGTTGACATAGCTGAAGAGATTGACGTAAGGTGTAATTTAAGGCTGGCACTACTTGTGTTTGCACGTGCTGTAGAAGTAGCACGTTAAATGGAGTAGTAGTGCTATGATGTGGTGCAGAACAACTGCAGTAATGTGTGCAGTTGTACATTGGCTTTTCTCCAGCATTTTGTTCTAATGAATGAGCTTTTTCTTGTTCTTGGAAGCTGTGTCACTAAAGCAGTATGTTCAAAGCTGGGCTTGGATGATTTTTCTTCCTTTGCATTCCTGAATAGATACTGCTAAAAAGGCTTAACAACAAAGGGAGGGTTGCAGGAAATTATCCAGGCCACCTCCTTTGCTTTTCTTTCCTCTTGTTGGAGGGTGAGAGAATATAAAGCATTATTATGTTATCTCTCTGTTCATTATGAACATATGAATAGAGCAATTTCCTTATTCACACATCTTTACAAATTGCTAGCTTGACTTCCTGTCATTTAAAACTACAAATGTGTTTAACAAAGGAAGTAATAGAATCATAACAATTATTACAGGCATTAGGCTAATATGAAAAACTCATTGGCTTAATTAAATGCTGATTACTTTACAAGTAAAGGTTTAGGTTGCATCAACTGCGGAGTATGGGGAGAAAGTACCCAACAACTTCACAACATCAATGCTAATTTTAGAAAAGTGAGAAAGCTGTTATTTTTAGTTTAGTCTTACCTTTATGATGTTTCTGTCTTACTTTATTTTCCTTGTTAAAAAAAGGTGGGGAAAACAAAAAAAAAAACCAAACCCAAACCGAAAACCAAGAAAAAAAAAACCAAAAAAACAACCCAAACAAAACAAACCACCCTTAGGAAAGGGTGGGTCCTCAAAACACTGAGGATTCTTGGTGTATGTTCTGCAAAGCAGTGGTGAAGAGACTCCTGATGTTAAGCACTTACATAGACCCATCAAAGTCAGTAGAATTAAGTGCTCAAAAATGAAGCATCTGTTTAAGTGCTTGGCTGATTTGGGCTACAATTAAAGATTTAGCTCAGCAAGCATAGATATAAACTTAAAAGTTAAATGTATTATATTAGTCTTCTAGGAGCCATAAAATTAATGAAAATTTGCCTTAGACTGAAATTTTATTAGGTTGTAGTCAAATGATGACAGATCCCAGTGGCACAGTTGCTTGAGGTCATTTTCCCACACTTCTTCACCAGGGGCATTTCAGCCTGGAAAGGATTACACAGATTTTATAGAGACAGCATGTCTTACCAGGACATATTTGCTGAGCAGTACCATTCTACCTATAAAAGATAATACCAGGAGGATCAAGACCTCTTTGAGATGACTTTGTTTATTTACTTTGCTGTAGAGGAGGTGTCATTAAGAGTTCATGTTCAATAAGGGTGTAGAAGGTGTTTTGCATTGTGAACACAGATTGCACGGGAATCTGGATTTATTTTTCCCCTCACAGGTTCCCTATTCTAGAAGTATGTCTGGGAGTCATTGTGAGCATTCTCTTGCTAAAGATGGTAGTGTAAGAATTAGAGAATTCTGAATTAGATTGGAGCTTTTCTTGCAAATGAGGTACACGGCAGGCCAGCTTGTAGAGCAAGCAGGTACCTGTAACTGTTCAACTAATGTGTGCTCCTTCTCTAGACGTATGGGTTGTATGTGAGCATTTCTGCTTCCTCTTGAAATAAACTGTAACAGGCTAAATTACCTTCAGTAGTGGCTTATGTTGCATATTCTGTTTTACACTGAAATGGATTATGATCATTCCCAGCGTTAATACGGAAGCGTGTTAGCAAACGAGTCGAGAAACTAACCCGTTGGAAGGTTTCAGCTTTTTCTGGCAAAGAGTATGTTTTAAGGCAAATAAAATAAGCTTGCAGTGAAGGGGACAGAATCAATAGGAATGTTTAAAACACCCATATGAAGCACCGAGCTCCTTTCTGTAATTATTGCATGTTTAGGCCATGACTCATTCTTGGAACCTGATGTGTCTTGGGGAGCCTTTCACCATAGCAGTTGGTGATTAACAAAAAGGATAAGGGATGTCACAGACAGCTCAGCCTGCTTGATGCTTGGACTTTTATATCACATAATACGTATTTTTTTTCAGATACTTGGGAAGTAGTAGTCAAATACTCTTCACTAGGATGAAAGGATTTCCCCTGTTCTGCAGAGTACAAAGCATAACCTGATTTACTGCAGGGGGAGAGGTGTTTGTGGTGATACATTGCAGGACATGATAGTTTGTTAGGTGAGAGTGAAACCCTCCTGCACCCCTAAAATCCACTTAAACTGACTATTTTTGTGCATATTCTCAATAAACAAGAAGGAAACTTTACTGCCATTCAGAATATTGAATTACAATACTTGGTAACCTAAAGTATTACTGAATGTTGTATTTAAACCATCAAAATTGGAGTAATTCCACATTTAAATTACTTGGAGCTATTTTTTTTTTCTCCATTCCTTGTCTATTCAAGATCATTTCCATGATCTGTGAAATGCCACAAATCCTATTGATGTTGTGCTGGCCTCCAAAGAGCATGAGAAGCACATCTGGTGAGTTTGCTTTCCCTCTTTCTGTAAGCGACCCCCAGCAGCAAACAGTAGGGGTTGGAGGGCAGAGTTCAGATGATGTGAAACTCCATCTGAGGGTTGGTTCTTCAGAGTGTGCTTCCAGTTTGTCAGAAGGCACTGCCTATGGCAGTGCATAGAATGGCTGTGTGTCCACTATGCTAGAAGAGCTTTCTGAGAGAGAATCCCTAGGAAAAAAGCTGCTGGAGAAATGAATAGAATATTCTTGGCTGGCAGATAATAGTTTCTGCTGCTTGCTGTAGGTTGTTTCTTTCTCTTTTAAGAATCCCCACACATAGCTTTCTACTGAATGGGCAACCATTGGCACTGAAATCTTCATAAGCAAGGAAAGAAAATTTTAAGGCAGGTAATGGATAATGAGCAAATCGTGCTCTGGAGTTCCACAAATTGCTCTGCTGTAGCCACTCTGATCTTAAACTTCATTTACTACTTCTCCTCTCTCCCCCAGTAATGCACAGCTTTCTAGCACCATTATTAGTATTCAGCCAGCTGCCTTTTCACAGATTAACTAAATCAAATCATCATGAGTACAAAACTTTAATCATAAAACCACAACAAAGCACTGAAAGAAAAAGTTTATCTCGTTATGCTTGGCTCTCTCTTCCAAGAAAACTTGTCCCTTTTCTGTTATGTCCAGAAAGCTTCCCTTTCTACAGTTCTGAGTTACTTGGATGATTTTGCAGATCTGGTTTTAGTGACTTTTTTTTTTGTGAATTGTCTCTAGGAGGTGTTCAGAAATTACAGTGATATAAGATTATGATCTTTTTTAGATCAAGGTATTGGTTATAAGAAAAATGAATTTATTTCCACATTTTAAACTTGACATTCAAACTGTGCACTTGGTAAAGATTGGAATCCATTCCTGGTTTGGTTTTGGAAATTCATTAGTTGAAGGTCAAAATGGACTGAATAGAATGATTCGAGTACGTCAAAGCTCACAGCTGCAGTCCCTGGATGTGTCATTTCCCTTCACTAATTCACCTTTCCCTTAAATGGAGTAATCACAACTCATGCTGGTGACATGGCAGCCCCAGAATGGGGAAATGCTGCTATCTTTTGAAAAGCAATAGGAAATATTACTAGTGTGGTGATTGAAAAGCATCTCCCACAGTCTAGTTTTGCTACAGATTAAATAAGTCTTTGGTAAAATGTCTTCTGGAATACAGTGTTTTATATAATGAGTGCCTACTATTTCCTAGTAGCATTAACAACAGTACTTAAAATTTAGCTTCCAAAGACTGCTAGCACAGTTGCAGATAGTCTGTGAACACCTGGAATAGTCATTATTCCATCTCTTAATATATGTAGTTCACAGGAACTTACATAAGCTGATATTATAATCAGCATCCATAATCTGTGATAACTAAGAAAACATTGCAATTTTCTGTGGAAAAAAAATGCAATTACCAAAGTTGTCATTATGGAACAATCTCCATCATCTTGCAGGATTCAGAGGCTCTTGCTCTTGGTCTTTGGTTGACTTCTTTTATTGTATGGGTTTTTTTTATTTTTCCTGCCCTGAGATATAAATACCTACAGTTTAGAAATCACTCCTGTGGCAGAGAGCTGCTAACCCATAGTATGAGCACATAACTGCAGTCCATATTGAGCTAGTTTTATTTATGTCTATTCCTCAATTGATGACTGCTCCTGGAAAAGTTTGGTCCGACAGCCCAATCTGCCAAAATTCATTCTGCCAAAATTCATTCAGTGTCGGCACATGGCAAAGCTGCACTGTAATGGGTTTGGCATCTGAAACAGGAAACAAAAAGCTTTGCAAGGAGAGGATGAGAAGAAATAATAGGGATATTAAAATGAGTCAGTATTTAGGGCCACCCCTATGCTCCCTAGATGTTGTAATGCCAACCAGCCGTTAATATTCCAGAATGTATTTCCTTATGTCCTCCTGTAGCCAGAGCTTTTGCAAGTGAAATTCTTTGGCTTTTCAGCATACAGGAGTTAAAGGCTGGACACTGTATGAAGAGTTGTTATTAAACCCTGGCCTCTGTTCGATACAGTAAGGAGGAATGAAGTTAGTACTTGTGATAAAGCCCTCACTTGCCTTTTCCACTACTCTTTATTCTGACAGACCACGAGTAGTACATACAGCTCTGTCACCTGTTGTAATGACAGCTGCCTGTCTGCTGCTTTTAGAGTCTGCAGGTTGGGGGAGGCGGGTCAGGTATTAATTATTTAATTAATAAAGATCCACTGGAGGGTACTATCTGGTCAAATCCCTTCAATCTGAAGAAGGGTCGTAAATGTTTGGTATGTTCTTCAGCTTTCCCAAATGCCCATCTGTGGCTGCCTGTTGGAGACAGAAGGACACCAAGCGTTAGTCCGGTCCAGGAAGGCTATTCCTATGTTCTTACACTGGATTCCATAGGCTGTAATTTCGTGGCTGTTACATCGACAGGAAAATGTTTCAAAGCCTAAAATTTCTGAAGAGAATTTATTCTTTCTTTCCCTTGGGTAATCTTTCCTTATAAACAGTTTTGTTTGGAAAAGAGAACAAAGGCTTTCAGGTAAAAAAACAGAACAAGCTTTCAGATGAAGTTTTCCTTCAGATCTCGAATAAAAGAAGCACACTTCAAAGATGAATATAAGTTGAATTTAGCTGTATTAGTTTATAAATGATTTAGCTTTACAAGCTTTAGTAGGTCATTTAAAGAACAGTATCTCTTGTGTTCATAAAAAAAAGTCTTACAAATAATTATTTTTGTGATTAAAGGCTAATTAGGTTTCTTCAGTTTTTATTCTACAAATATGGTTTGTTTAAAAGTTTCCTGAAAAATTAAGAGAAACTAAACAAAAGTATTCTAAACCAAAATAAGAGTATTTAAAATAGCATTTTCTTCCAAGAACAGAAGAGTGAGAAAGGGGTTATTAATGTCTATCCTGAAGACCATGGGTGCCATACGGATACAATTTCAGCTAAAACTGCAGGAATTTTTGATCCCGGACATAATCTGATTGAACGGTGGCATAACCAATTTAAGAGTAATACTGCCCTGTCCATATCATTGAAGGAGGACTAGCAGTCTTGATTTATGAATACCTTTAAAAATGCTGTGTCTCCTGGACACTGATGTCTTTAATGGATAAGAATTACCTTAGGAAATAAAAAAAAGGAAATTTCAACTAAAAATTCTGAAAATTCTTTTTTAGAGCAGAAGACTGCTACTATTCTGCTGATTTTCTTTAAGGAATTATGGCACCTCTTGAAGAGGTTTTAGAGCCATAGGTCATGTTAAAAATCTGTGTGTGTAAGCTGAATGTAACAGTTACTACATTGACATCTCTCTTACTGTAAAAGTGAAGTCCAAAAAAGCTATAAATTTTAAAATTTACATGAACAACTTGTCTGACTCTAAGGAACCCAGTATTAGGTAATTATTAGGAAGCAATATGGACTTGTGTGTCTTGAGTTTTCTGTGTTTGATGGGAAGTCCTTCAACACAACTAAGGCTGCTATTCCTATAAACTGAGCAGCATTTGCGTTCAAAATTTGAAATAAATTGAGTCTAATTCTTTGGACTTTGATTTGAGAATTCACAACAATAAATCTCATTCTCTGTTGTACTTGTGAATGCAAAGTGTCATCATGGAGATCCCAGGTCCCAATTGCCTAAATAAGAAGCAGAACTCTCCTGAATCCCAGTTCAGCATTTCAGCTGCCTAGAACCTCTGGATGTCTTGTAGATGTTGGTGTGACTTTCTGGCAAGTTGCCTGGCTGTCTTCTCTCAAGATCACTTTTTCTTTCAGAGAGGTCTCTGCCAGTTGCAGTTTAGGTTGTAATTGTGTGTGTGTGTGCTGATCTTTGCCCAGCCCACATTTCTAAGCAGTTCTAGAGCTCCCGTGTCACTGTGGCAGACTAGAAAACCTGAGTCATTCAATCAGCTGATCTGACTTCTTCTCTAGGGGAGATTTAATGAACTACTAGCCTATTATAAATCCAAGCCTCTTTGGTAGCAGATCACTGGTACATTTTTACTGAAGTCTAGAGATAAATGCATAAAATTGAATAGATTAAAATTATATCCTTTTGGTTATAATTGCATTTCCTATGTATATGTAAGTTGAATGAGAATGGGAAGGTTGGGGAAAATATAATTACACAAAAAAGCCACAATCCTTTTGTCTCAGCTAAATGCCCAGCATTTTTTTATGCTAGGCACTGTAGTGCAGCTAACTGTAAACTACATTTAATGCCTTAGGAAATAAAATGTGTTTAAATATTATGGCGGTAAAATCAATCTAGATTATTATGAGAAATAAAACAGCTATATTTTTGGCAGTAACTTTATTTTAGGATTTCAGTAAAAAGAAATGGGAATACAGAAATAATAAATGAGCAAGTGGTGGCTTAATCATTTTGTAAGTTGCTCGAATGATCTCTGAATAAGGATAATTGCCCTAATTCAGCTATATCAGCTATTGTAGGGAAATGAAAGTGTTGCTGACCCAGCAATTCTGACAGCCCTCCCACCTCCCTCTCCCCGAATATGAAATCTTTATATTACTCACATAACCTTTTGAACAACTGGCACTTTTTCTGTCGTGTTTCAACACTAAACTCTAGTGGACATTCTGAAACTCTTTCATGGACACAGAGGGCAGTGTTTGTATTGTTACTGGTCCTGAGGCCCATAAGAGGTGGGAAAGTGTGGGGAAGGGTTAGGGATTAGGGGCTGTCACAGGGAAGAGCTTACGGAGGGTGTGTGAAGAGTGAAAGGAGTTCAAATGGTGCAAATTAATCTGCAGAAACTCTTAACTTTGTTCTTTACAAGTCTTTTTGTAGAGCTTTTGAGGGAGGAAAAGTAAATGTATACTGTGATTTTGCCAAGCTACATGAGCAATCCTATGCCATCTGGGAAATAAAAAAGACCCACAAAACAGCAAGTGTGCCTGCAGCAACTCATCACCCTGATCCAAGGCACTGGTGCAAAAAGCAATGAGGGAAATGGGAAAAACCATACACTTCTGGTTTGAAAACAGCCCTGGTGGCAAATATTTTTACTTGCAGTCCCATGTGCCTTTCATATTCCTGAAGTCACGTAAGGGTGGCTTTGTAGTAATTGCTGTTGACAAGAAGGATTTATTTAAACCAAAGAGTTTCAGAACACAGCCAGAGACTCTGCTGGCAGAGGTGCCCCAGCACTGGGGTGCTGGAGAGCAGCTGAATACTGGCTGTAGCCGTTTGTCTGTATGGGGATGACACTGAGGGGGCTGGTCCCCGAGACACTCATTTCAAGGTCGGGAGTGCACGCAGTCCTGAACTTCACCGAGGCTGATGTGAGGTGGCTATTTCCCTGTGAAGTTCCTGCTACTCCCAGGAAACTTTATTAGCTGGAAGAAACACACTAAATCACGCCGTGCCGCTCAGCTCTGCCTGAACTTTTCTGGGCAATGTTGCAACTCATTGTTCCTAGATTCACTAGATCAGTCTGTGGCAGGAAAGAAGTTCTAGAAAGTATACATCAAAAAAACCAAACTCAAAACACTCCCCCAGAAAAATGCAAAGAAAACCCCAAACCTGAGTCCCCTTCCTTCAAAAGAAACCCGGAAAAAACAAAGCCACGTTTTTGAAGCATAATGTCTAGAGGAATGCTGATGTAACTGCAAATGTCACTATCAGTCATTTTACATGTTTTGCAGCATTCCATTTCCATCTTTATGTATATATGGCCTTTTCCAACCTTATATATTTCTATTTCCCAGGTATAAAACGTCTGACATTCACTGCTTGAGAACTAGCCAGAATTCTTTCAATTTTCTAAGTTATTTCCGTCCTACTCTTTCTGATATCTTTCTGTTTAAGTCAACCGACTGAACACGCTGTTTTATTTAATCCTGTCATTTTTACTGTGAATATTGCAATGGTTTGGGGTTTTTTGTGTGTGGTTGTTTTTTGGTTGTTTTTTTTCCCCTTTTTTACATAGCTGTGTTTTTCCAACACATCCATCACACAGCCTTGTTTTGATAGGTACCCTGACACCCCTAATTGTCCACCCTTTTCCCTAGGCTGATGTTTCTGTGGAGCTGAATGCAAATTCATACATGCTGTCAGCATTGATGCTAAGCAAATACAGAAATCTACAATCTAGCTCTCTGCTGACAGGTGGTGCCAACCAGTAGTGTTGATAGGCCTGGCACCACCTCCTCGTCACTGTGGCTGCTGAATGTTTAGGGAGAATAGTGTAGCTTATTTTTCTGTTAAGTAGTTACCAGCATGGGCATTGTATTATGTAGGGGAGGCAAGTAGAGGGATTTATCTCATTTGTTATTTGTTATAGTCCTTTTGCTTCCTTTATACTCTTGAGCTCAGAATCTGTTTCTCTATGGATCTGAGAAGCCATTCATTCACTGTACAACAGTGAGGTGTTTTACATGGATGAGAATCCAGTGCTTGCTTTTGAAAACTGCTGATCAACACATGAGGACACCAAGATACATGGTCAGCAGGAAAGGAGATTGTCACCCACATGAAGGGACAAACTTCTAGAATACAGCAGGAACAACAACAATATATATATATATAAATACTGAGTCCTCTGCTCTTTTTTAGGCAAGGAATTCAGCTGCAAGCCTCCGTCATATCCCTTTTTTGTTGTTAGAGATCTTTGTGGTCACTGAATAATAGGATCAGGGAGGGAAAGGGGTTTCCTATTACAATTTTTTTCTCTGTGCAAGTGGATGCATAAGGTTGCCTTTTTTTTAATTTTAATATATTGTGCTCCCGATCTTTAAAAGAAAATAATATTGTACTGAAGCCCTGTATTTTCAACGCATGAAAATATTTCTGCATGTATTTAATTTTTGTGCAGAATATCAACTGCCTCAGAGTCCTTAAGAATTAAAACTTAGCATTACAGAGCTCTCCGAGATGATGTAGCTCACTGCTATTATTCAAGTTTTTAATAAACACGACAAAACAACTCTGAGAAGTGCATTGGTGAATCACCAGTGACAACTTCATGGGGAAAGGCTCAGGACAACTTGCAGCTTGTCCTGGTTTGAGTGAGAACAGAACTAATTCTGTTCAGTGATTTTACTTTTCAGTTCTTCTAACTGATTGCACTGTCTGAAGTAGGAGCCCTTTTTCCCAGGCAGTGTCTGCTGCTGGCGGTGGTAACACCCCATGGTTAGAGTTACTACCAAGTACTGGTGTGCAGCTCAAGGCCACTGCTGGATCAGAGACCAGAGAGTGTCTGTTACAGGTCTAAGGAGCTGTCCTGACCCTAAACCATGACACAGCTGCTGTATATGATTTGTCTAACATTTTAAGAATTAATTTTATTTTAAGGATGCTTTAGTCTTCTTACTAACCTGCTGCTTTCTCTGGACCTCCAATATTATTAGAATAAGAGTTATGTTTAATATCATGGCATATAATTATCATTAAGTGATTGTATGGGATTTGGATAAGCCACAGGTTGGGAACTCTTTCCCCTGTCCTTTTCATATTAACTTCTCTCAAAAATTTCCCAACTCAGTTAACAGAAAGAATGCTGAGCTGCAGGGAGTCATTCCCATTTGGTTCTTAGTGTGCAGAAAAGTGCACATTTTGTGCTGCTCTTCTAAGTAGAGGAGTCAAGATCCTTTAAGATGCTAGTGTTATAGTTTTCAAGGTTAGTAGTGCACTAACAGTAGCTTATTAAATGTTCACGCTACACTTTTATATGCAACTATATATTTATACATTAATTATACTGAGGTGTTCTCAGGAATCTCAAGTAATTTTTAACATGGTTCTGTAACATTATTTGGCCTTATTTTAAAGATGATGTCATTTTAAACAAAATAATTTGTGTTTTTTAAATAAGTGCTACTAACACATGGATTTTGATAACAGGTTATCTTTGGAAAAAAATATTTGTCAGCATTTTGTTGCATAATGAAGTAGCACAACCTTCAGCAGGTATTAGTGATTCACTGAAGGAATCAAATACTGGAAAAGAGATTTGCACCTGTCCTAGCTGTATGAATAGAATCAAAATGATAGAAATCAGCAGTTCCTGGTGATAGAAGACTGGCTTATTCCCACTGACAAATACCACAGCGCTAAAGCCAGAATGTTGTTGGTCGATCTTAAGTCTTGTGCACTGATGGGAGACAGTGGCTGGGCTACAAGTTTGCAGCACTAAGTCTTCTGAAACACAAGCACTGCACTAAGTAGCGTTGGGTGACCTGCTAGCCATCAGTTTAGTTCTGCCTGGACTCAGCATTCTTGTTACTGATGATAGAAAAGGAATTATCATCTCTGACATAGCCTTTGCTTTTGCAGTGATTCTCCTGGACAAGAACTTTAATCTGTAGGAAGAAATATAAAACAATTCCCCTCCCTGCAATATTTTCATGTATTTTATCTTCACTAATCCTTAATTCTTTGTGTCTCATGTGGCTCAGATAAATGTCCCAGGTATACAACAATAACTATGTTAGACAGTTATGAAGGAGACGTGTCAGTGATTTCACTGAGCTCCGTTTCTTACCTGGTGCATGTTTTTTAGTCGATGCAATACCATAAAAGAATTTTCATGGGGTTTTTTAAGATGTAGTTCTAAAAATAACACCTTAATGGCTGCAGATGACGTGCAGTACCATGTGAAAGGCCCTTTGGACTCACGTAAAATATGTGGCTTAGGAGAAAAGCCATCTGTGTTCTGTGAAAAAAATGACAGGAGGCTTAATATGAAATTCTGCTCTCACAAGGGCAAAAAAAAAGAACAAAAAAAATCCATTTTCTTTACCGAGGCTAAATTTTTTTGTGGGCCAATTTGATTTTGTAAAAAGTCAAAATTGTTCTATCTATGAAACATATTGAAGGTATCTGGGAGACAATAAAATAGCAGGTTAATGTTTGAGGGAAAATGTCATCCATATAAAACAAAGCATGCAAATGGGAACTATCACATCTGAGGCTTTAGTAAATCAAATTCATGAAAGGTCATATTGTAGAAATTGTGAATACAGATCTATATCTAGATTCTCAGCATAAAGTTAGGAATGAATATGAAATAAAAGGTAACACTTTCCTGATGTAACTCATTTGAGTACAGTTCACTGAAAAATGTGCAACGTGCAAAATAGAGGAGCAGAATTTTTGGCCACGGTCTGGACTGTAGTTTCAAAAGGCATGAAGGATGCAGAAGACAGTGTTATGGAAGACTAGTTATCTTCTTCACTTGTAAAAGCTGTAGACTTGAATTCTTCTCTCTGTCTTTATGACTGGGATTTGATGACAGTATTTTCTGGAAGTACAGTCTCAACAAGTTAAATATCTGGATCCAGTTCAGTGAAAGTCATTGTGCCTTGGAATAAGGTGGAGATGAGGGTTAACTTCTGAGCTAATGTGTGAGGCAGCGCTGTGAAAGGGATGCTGGGCTCCAAACTGTAGCAAAGAGATTGCAACAGAACAGCTAAAGTAAGAACAATGGTCACCAGTGGGTCTTTGTCGTGCTGTGCAGAAGAGAGGTACTTGGGTTAGATTTTCAACACTGCTTTCAAGCCCAAAGAGAAGCCTGAAAATGCAGGGCCTTCAGCATTTTAGTCCCATACTGATGAAACCTGAAAAATTGAGATTGTACTTTTTCTTAGTTAAAACATCTCTTTCTACAGGAAAGGCTGTTAAATTGTTATTATGATATTATTTTTAATCTATAGGATGGGAAAATTAAAGGGAAGAGGGAAAATACAGTGAAAACATAAAAGCATTAATCAAAAGCTGAAAAAATGTAATTAATTCATTGCTTTCTCAATTAGGATAAATCCACTAATGTAAAATACCAGTGTCATAATTTCAGTTAATGGTATAGCATATTTTCATTGCAAATTGACAATCATTTAAGAAATAAGTGGCACTTAAGATAACAGCTGGAGCTGTCACCAGTTCTCTCTCTCCCTGTGTTAGCTGTCAACTGGTCAAAATTTCCCCTTTCTCCATTTCTTACACTTAAAAAACACTGTATAGTGTTCACTGGTACTTCTGAGTGTGGTTTAAAAGAAAAGGACCCAAAAAAGAAAGAGTGGCTTTGCAAAAGATATTAATGACTTTAGGAGTGGGGAAAGAGCATGTGTGGGTGAATGGAACATCTCCTGGGCAGATACATTATGTTTCACAGGGCACTGAAAAACATTGGGTCCTCCAGGTCGAGACTGTCAGTTCCCATCTCCATGAAGAGAATGTCATAAGTTGCTGGATAATACCACCTAGTATTACTGAGGGAGAGACTCTGAACTTCTGACACCATCTTAGGCACACTTGGCTCCTGCATGTAATTACGTGATTTGCTCCTGCAAAGCTTTCATTTAGGTCAAAGGTTTTCTCTACTTTTTTCTTTTTTTCCAGTTGCAGTCAGCTTAGTTGAAGTCACTGTGGCTTGTGTAACTTTGGACGTTCTATAGTTATGGAATTCCAATTTACAATCTGCTGTGAATAAAAGGAGTATTTTTTTATAACCATAAAAATATTTATTTAACAAGTATCTCGAGAATAATAAGCTGTTACAGAGAAGAGGATTCCTGGTACTACTGGTTTCAAGGTTTTCAAGTAAACCACAATGAAAATACAATAGAGTAGGAATTCTCCTGTGTGGTGGCCAAGGGAGGGTACAGTTAACAATCCCTAACCTCTGCTATAGCATAGTATACTGGCCTACTATGTGTGTGTATACACATATCTTCATACCTCTACTCACCTAGAATCAGTCCATAGGCTCACAAGGTTGGAAGGTATTGTGAAAACATGGCAGAGTCATGGCAGTTTTAACGTGGTGTTATGTAAAGGGGAACAATAGCCTTGTGTGCTGAGAGTCTGCAAGAAAATATCATCCCAGGACAGTACTTCAGACATTTCTCATCCGTGAGAGGAGCTGACTGGATTGAAACATTAGAAATGTATGTAGAGACCTTAAACTCATCATGGTATAGATTTCATTGACATATAGAACCAGCCTGCACATTAATGTGCTGCATATATGCTCCTTTATCTGTAGCCATTTCAGTAAGGATCCAGTGCAGACTTTGGGGTTTAGTTTTGCTGATTCCTCTGGAAAGGTTACCTACTTATTAAAGACCTATCCATGGTTCATTAGGAGGCATAATTTGTGAGGCTGAATTGTAGAAAAATGCAAAATTTGCTTTTTTGTACCACCTGTAGCTGCATGGAGTTCGACAAAAGCTATTTAAAATGAATTTGTTATATTTTTATCTTAGAGAGCTAGAGCTGTGATTTCCCTAGATACCCATAAACTACATAGACTTTCATTGTTGGGTTTTTTTAACCTTCCTTTGGGCCTTTTGTGCTACTCCATTTTCAGTTTGTTGATGTTCAGCTTCTTTGGAAAGGGTATCTCCGAATAAATGCAAGTTAATAAAGGACAGGGGGTAAAATGGGAGCTCCTGTGTCATAATGCTCAGTTCCATGCAATGGGAGGAAACCAGATCATAGAAATACATTCCTAATTTCTTCTTGTTTGCAAGCTTTTGACTGTTGGTTTTACCACCGCTACTTGTGTTGTTATGAAGCTGTTAACATTCCTGAAATCCTTACTGCTTCAAACTGGTTACCAATTTCCATTAAGAAACAGCCAGGCTTTGTACATGAGTCTTTATTTTTTCATTTAGTTGAAGTTAAACTAAAAGAAAAGTCCCCATACTTGGTTTCCAGCCTTAATTTAGGGAAGATGAACTTTCTTAAGAAAATCATTGAAGATACAAAATATTGCAGTTATCTGCAGTGATGAAAAATCACTTAATTTTGATGATTCGTGGCCACAATCATCGTGTCCAACTGGCCTTTTGTCAAAAGGGCACTGGCAGTTTTCTGTCTTACTGGGATAAATCTTAGAAATGTGTTTGTGAGATTCAGTAAATCCTCCAGGATGTAGTGGAAGTTACCACGGGAAAACACAGGTAGTTTGTAACAGTAAAATCAGCTGAAGTTCATCTGGCTGTACATAGAATGCATTAATAATAAGCATCAGAGAAAGGGCCCCACAACAAAAGAGTGAGAATGGAGCCCCCAGATTTCTATTTGTGTTGATTTAAGAGTCCTATCTTCAGAAAGGTTTCCTTTTGGTCCCTGCCATCCACTCTTAATTCCTCAGTGAGAAGGGAAAGAGGTGTTGGTTTGTCCATTTATAACTTGGTGATCATCATCCAATCCCAGCACAGCAGTGAGTTTGGTTCTACCGATGCATTTTAGAGTATTCCCTCTTCTCCCCCCAGGTCACATTTTGAAGTGTCCATAAATAAGTAATGTTAATCAATATACAGTTTACTCGTATCTCACTCAACTGAGTTAAATTTCCTTGGTTGAACCAGGAACTCTCTTTTTTTCTTTCGAGTTTGTACCTTTTAGATATCAGGTTTGTGTCTCATAAGTGATTTACAGGCCATAGATTAATTCACCGAAGGTTAAATGCACATTTGGGTGCAACGTGAGTGAAGTGATTTCTGCTGATACTTTTAGTCCATAGGGGAAATCAAAACTCCTTCCTAAATACAGTAGAATAGGAATATAGAGTGAAACCAGATGAGTATTATGTCTGGTCAGAAAGTTTATCAGAGTGTTTTTCCTAACTGGTATGTAGTCCTAATATTTACAATGAAGAAAAGAGGAATATTTCTGTGAAAAATACCTTCAGGATTGTAAACCTTCAGGGATTTAATCTTTCATCTGCAAAACTTCATTACTCTAAAGACATTAACTTTGTGAGGAGTTTGCTATATAAAAGAGTTACCATTCTGACAAAGAACCTTGAAAAACTCCCAAGAATTTCTGATGAAAGCATGTTAAAACATTTGATGTAGATAAATAACACACATGCATATTCATGGATAAAATTATTGCAAAGTTTGATAAGACAGCCGTGAAAACAAATAATTGATCCAAGGTTACATTGGCAAAAGAAAAATAAACTTCAAGGTGAAATAAATGCAGCACTAGATAACAATAACAAACCCCATCAAATCTATTGGGGAATAGCTGTAGGGTCAGTGGCATATACAGTTGCCAACTATTTATTAAACATTTCTGAAGGTACCTGACCATTGTTAAGTTTCTCTGTAGCTTTTACCTGCATTTTACCATCATGACCACGAAGGTACTGTCTGAACAAAACCCGTGTGCCTTCTACCACAGTGAGAGATGCCAACATTTGTCATCATTATCCTCTTGACTCTCTTCTCATCGTGCCCTCTCAAAAGGCACCTTTCTTAAGCTCATCTTAATTGCAGTCAATATGCAAATTCTGCATAAACTCTTCTGGTGAGAATCTTTTCAAGAAAGAATCAACATGGGTTTTGTGTGTTTGTAATCCAACCGGGACTGTGGATACTTTGATTTGCATACTGGGAAATGTACAACACAAACACTTCCTCGTCCTCCATCAAGAGAAACTGAACACTGATTGAGTAGGCTATAAATTAATACTTTCTCCTACCTTCAGTTCCTATTTTATGTCTTGCATTATTAACTTGTTTTATGATGTAACCTTAAAAAATGCTTTTAAAAGATCCTTTACCACCGCCCTCAAATTCATGATGTCCTTAGGGAGCAGTGGATGGCAGTGGGAAGGGTCAATACTACCATATAAAGTCTTCAATTGGAATGTTCTCTGAGGTATTTCATTTCTTTCAGTCCATCTCATCTGCCTGTGCTACATACCAAGTGAATTGCTGCTGTAAATGAAATCACCTTCTGATGAACAATACCAATTTATAACCATTAGTTAAAATAATAGCTTCAATAAAGTAGGCATCAGCTTTAAGCTTTTCAAGAATGTGATCCTGGCTAGTTTTTTCCAGAAGGCAGCTGAAAAGTGAGATGCAGCAGCAGCAGTCAGAGCTAGCGAGTGGATTAGCATTCGTACAGATCTTTGTACTGAATAGTACTGCTTTGAATATTAGTTCTGTACTTGCAAATACTACTCCTAGCTGGTGAATTAAAAACAAATGCAGTGGCATATGTGCTGACCATATACACTGCTAGTACCAGTGATCTTCATGTGTGTGGAGTGGAATAATCTGTGGTAACACAGTTTGGCATAAGGCACAAAATGTTTAAAGATGATGTGAAGATCTTTGCCTTCTGTAGCTGTGCAGTGTGTCACGCGCAGTCTTTTAAACTGTTGGATGTCTCGCTGGTCTTGGTCCTTAAAAATATTTTTTCTGTTCAGTATTTGCATTCCATTCAAACCAACCATTCCTTATAATTTAGCCTTTTACTGCTTGCCTAAAAATCTACCCCTGAGCCAGCATGAAAATCAAACAGCTCTTTATCCTCCTATACGTGTGATACTTAGGCGAGGAGGGAGGAGACAATAAAAGTGCAGCTTTCAAAACTCAATTGCTTCATATCAAACCATTGACATTTTTCAAATGTATCTTTCTTTGTTTAGAAATTATACCCCATAGTAATACATTGTCTTAGAACAGATGCAATATTAACAGTGCTGTGACTGTCTGGGCACAATTTGGGTCTAGTGAAGAAATATATTAACTGGTATTGCAGTAAGGTGAGTTGTGTCTGAAAAGCCAGTGTTTGGTATCTCTGAGGAAATCTGTGATTTACTATTCTCTTAGTTTCATCAAAATCAGACCTGTTTGGCTGTAGCAGCAGGTGTAAGAGATATAAATTCATTCACATGGTCTTTGTTTCTGGTAGCTGAACTCTGTATTCTTAATTCTCCCTTACATAAGTTTACAGATGCATTAGTACATCTTGAAACATTTTAATGCAACTTAATCTAGATTAATATGCCTGTAAAACAGAAAGATAGATTATCTAGGATATATGGAAAGTCTAGAAACGTGAAGTCATTAAATGACCAATGAAATTAAGTGTTACTAGGTTACTCTTATTATACAACACCTGAACAAATAAGATTTTTCAAGAATCATTTACTGTTACATTTATCATGTTAATAGAGCAATGTCTGCAAAGCACAAGAAATGCAGTATATGAGCTGTAAAGCATTTCTTACCTCAGCATAAATACGTTTTCTTTTTCATTCCTCTTCTCTGCCTTTTGTGTTTATAAGCATGTAGCAATATTTATTGGGGAGAAGGCATCATCTTTGGGCCTCACTATTTGTATAAGCTGAAGGAAATAGCTCTATCACATTTGTTTCATTGCCTGTAAGGCTCAATGCTCTAGATTTCTACCAAGTGTCTGTCAGTCAGTGTCATCATCAGTTCTAACAGAACTGATCAGCTCCGTTTTCTCACCTATAAATAATAATAATAAAAAAATCACTGTACAACTAACTTCCTTAGACACTCCTCATTATTTATTTGGATTGTGTCATGCACAGGTGCTCAGCCAATGTCAATGTGAATCTGACCTTTAAAAATACTTTCAGTATAACATCAAAGTAGTACAGTGCTTAGCTCCGTGAGCTTGCTAGAACAAACAAACTGCAATAGCAGCAGCTTCTCCTCAGGAGCAGAAGTGCATCTTTAACCTTCTTTTCTACCCTCACAAAATCAAGGAAATGTCAGTGTTTTGAGAAGATAAAGAAGTGCAATTAAAACATTTCAACCATAGCAGGTATATTCTTTACCAAGGGGATCACAGGCACAGACCTGTAAGGATTGGCATTTACTGTCTGTGTGGCTCCACCATTAGTCTGCTTGCAGGTGGAGCTCCCATGGAAGTCAGCTGCTTTCAGCTGTGAGTGGACTAACATGCCAAATCTTTAGATTTTTAGCTCAAAGATGTCATGCAATGCTAGAGCTCTGTGAAGACTTTTATTTCTGGGGAAAGAATGGAAACCGTGTGAAGATTTTCTTGCTAGCTTCCTGTTCCATATTGCTTAGTCCACTAGAGAGAAGGCCCATCAGTAACATAGGAAGTGCCCATTTCTGCTGCTTCATAAGGAAATAATTTTATAGGGTTGCCCTATTTGTTGTTAACCAATATACGTGCATGTTTTCTTGAGATAAATTATTCTATCTGCACCATGTGTTTTGTTTTAATGTCAAAGTTTTGAATGGCAGGGAATTCCTTCCTCTCCAACATTACAATGAAGGGTGGAACGTTAACAAGAACCAGTATCTGTGTCTGCATTGCCAAGTTAATCTTCAAGATAATTATTCTCTTAACTAGTGCCCCCAAGGTTGATTTTAAATTTTCAGTTCACCACCATGACTTAAACTCAGTCCTCTAACTGATAAACTTCATTTGAGAGCAAAACTTTCCTCCCCAGCTTATTATACTGGATAGAAATTGGTGCAGTCCTGTCTGGAAGTGGTGCAGTAATAGTTTCTTTTGGAAAAAAATGATAAAGCATCTTAAGGTCTTCTAGAGACATTTCCAAAGGTTTCTCCATCACAGAGAACTTGTTAAGATAAATATGCACATATATATTTTTGTACAATGGTGCTGTCATTTGCTTTTAAGTGCTCTTAGGCTTACATTGTTCTTTCCTATCCCGCTGCAAAAACTCTGCTCTCTGTCACTAACCTTTTTTAGAATGACAAAGTACAAGATGGTTCTGATGAAGATTCCTGTATTGACTGGATTATTTCCGACTGATACTGTGTTTCTTGTGTAAAAGGAAACTTGGAAAAGAAAGAGCCAAACAATTTTGGAAGTGTACTTATGTGAATTATGAACTATATTGCTAAAGATTTTTTTTCTTCTTGTTTTGGCATTTCTTCAGGTTAGTGTCCAAACAGTAAATGTTCTGTGTATTATAAATACTTAAAAATTAATCTGTTAAGCTATTCCATACAGTATTTTACCTTAATTGGGTATTGCTGTCCTTTAGTTTTTAAGAAGGAAAACAATGTTTTCCATAGGTATTTGGGAAAGGAAAAGGATGTGAATTAATTAAATCTGCCAAGACTTAATTTTATTATTTACTGCTTTTTTCAGTGGGTCATCTGCTGGACAGTTAAACGGATCTTAGCACAGAGACTGTTTTTCCCCTTGTCATGCCTAAGTGGAATTGTACTTCCTAGAGCCCAGATTTACCGTTGCTTTCACTAGATACGTGAATTTTAGCCAGCTGAAGTTGGAGTTTAACAGATTTCTGCCGAGGCTTTAGAGATAACTTAGAGTCACAAAATTCAGTGCAAACACTGCATTCTCATTAGTTTTCCTTTGCACCATCTAGGTTGGATGTTGCATATATATTTTAGATGAAATATACAGTAAAAGAGCTCTGCTTTGTCCATTCCTGTTAGCCCACGGGTGTGTCAGGGCTGCTGATGCTTCCCTTTTTCATTATTTCAGTGAAAAGGATTTCAGATGGGAGTTTACAAGAGAGAAAGGGTCTCTCACTTAGTCTTCTATGTGTCTCTGGCTGACTTGGGACCATTTTCTTCCTTTTGATGTGATTCATCCTACAGGGAAACCTTAGTGTCACTTGGTCCTGTCAACTCTGAGATTTTTTTTTCCTGTGAGATACAGGAATTGTTTCACAGAATCACAGGATGGTGGGGGATGGAAGGGACCTCATCTAGTCCAACCCCCCTGCCAAATCTTTTGTCACTCACAAAGTCACTCTTTGAAACACACATCTGTGACCAGTGTTGTCCTCTGCTCCTTAAAATACTTTAGCCTGTTACACTCAAGGCTCTTTCTGAGCTTTGCTGCTCGTGCCCACGAGGCCCCGTAGAGGCTGGGACGGACGTGCTGCGGCAGCAGCGCTCTGAGGGCTGCCCAGGCACAGAAGCTCATACAAATGCTCGGAGATAGGGGAAGTTATGGACAAGGAAAATGAGTTTGGGAATCCCCTTTCAGTGCTCTTAAATGACATTGATCACATAAAGAAATCCCAACTGTGACATTTTGTCATAACAGAGAACGTAATATTTTGCCAGAAAAGCTTTATCTTGTTGTCTACTCTGTGCAGTAAAAATAGGCTGCAGCCCTCCCCTCGTGTTCCAAAGGTAACATTTTCAAGTCAACTTCAAATACAGAATAGCCTTTCCCAAGTGTACCCTATCAAGGATCTCTTTTTCTTTTTTTATGCCCTCAGCATCTTTTTTCATTTTAATGTCTAAAAGTAAAGTGGTTTAGGTGCCACTTCTTTAGAAGTCATCATAAGCCAAATATTTTATGCCACTTCTCTCTGTGAACAGCTCCTTTCCCACAAGTGTATCCCATTTAAGATGTATTAATAAATATATATCACTACATTATGGAGGCACCTGTGATTCAGGCACTCTCCATATTCTCTTCTTTTTTGGAAAAAGCATCATAAAACATTTAGCAGCTCTAGCCTAAGTCCAAATACCTTCTCAAGCAAACTAATTTTGTTTGTGAAATACTAGTAATATCTCCATATGCTAGAAAATAAAATAGAAAAGGGGAAAAAAAATACACTTTTTGAACAGATGTTTTTGAAATTGTTCTTTTTTAATATATTTTTCCTCTCTCTTCTCGATCATTGATGATGTCAGAAAATAGATTGTTGAGGTAATACTTAATAAAAAGTATATAAACAACCAGCTAAACTACACTAGGAAAATTCATTTTTTTTTAAGAGACATAGATTGTCGATATTATCCATTCAATTTAGGGATTAATATAGCTGGTTCCAAGGATTCTAGCTCTTTATTTTTTGGTGTATGGTATTGATTATGAATAGAATTCATTGATTTATAGCCTGTGAGTTGCTATGAAAAACTTCTTGTGCTTCCTTCTCTACTTTAAAAAAAATCCATCTTATAAATCACCCTGCTGTGCCACTTTATCTGCTCTTAAAGGTTCAAATATTCAAATGATCTGCTAATTTGTAACCATAAAAAACATTTTATTGTTTCACTTAACTGCCCTGGGAAAATTTATCCCAATATTGAGTTATGTGACCTTTAGATTCTTTCACAAATAGTGAAGCAGGTAGTTATTTAATTCAGGCTTTTAATCAAATCTGGCTCATCAGTCTGTGCATTCTGGAACCTGCAGTCTTAATGTTGATTAAACCCGGTGCTGTTATTGATTTAACAATGTAAATTTTCAGAATGTATCTGTACTTAACTGCGTAAGTAAAATATTTATAGGAAGATACCATCCCATTTTCTATCCATTTGTCTAGACATTTGATTGTAGAAAATGTTATTTTATAATTTAAATGCCAGATAGTTTTTGGAAGTAAGAGTGTGCTTAAAGATAGACATATGCTGAACTGTGGTGATTTCCATTTTGCTTTCTCCTAAATTTTAAGTCCATTTCCCTTCACGGGTATTTAGTGAAAACACAGTTCTGTCTGTTAATAGTGATAGTGAGCTCTGTGAGAAGTGACAGGACTCACGTATCCATCTGACTCAGAGACATATTGCCCCAAACACTGCTTCCGTATCGAGACCGACCGCTCCGAATGGTCCTCAATCTCCTCCTTGGTCCATTGTGTGGACAGCTGGATTTTCAGTTCTTGAGAGTGAAATCTGGAGTGATTGTAAAACCTGAAAGAATAAAGTTACGCAGCCAGAGATCTTTTTTCTGTAACAGAGTCATCTCCCTTACGTGCATGGCTTTCAGTCAGTCGTGTAGCACACTGCGCTGTAAGCTAATGGCACTATATTATTGCATGAGCAAAGTGTTTGAAGCTAATTTGTAAACTCTGAGGGTTTTTACATTTATGGAAAAGGCATAAGCCAAACTATGGTGATTTCAATAACGTTCCTTGGTCCTGAATCAGCTCAGTGGCACTGAAGCACATTTCCATTCAAACTACAATATTGATGAGATAAATGGCTTGGAAAATCCAAGACCATCTTTATCTTTTTTCCTTCTCCAGTTTTCTATTTCATTTTGATTTTTACCATGGCATTTGTTGTCTATCCTATCGAGGAAAGATCTGAGCATTGGTTTGTATTCTGCTTTCTTAACATATTTTGTAGTGACAATTTCCTTGGTTTTAAGGAAACCAGTGCATGACCACGATAAGGTGCTAGGTACTATTCTTAGGAGAGAAATTATTTACAGATCCAAATTTTTCTCAGAAAAGGTTGTGACAAGGAAAGTGCCCAGGTTGCTGCTATGCTCACAGGTGGCAAGGCACAGGAGTGCACGTGTGCCACCCCCATGGTGCACCCACGTGTGGTGTGTGTGAAGATCGCGGCGTTGTTTCCGTGCCTGCTGTTGATGAGCGTGAGCTGTAAGGGGACCTTCTACCTTAGATGTCTACACAGTCACCTGTGTCTGTATGTGACTTATAAGAAAGGTCTATGTAACTGAAAGAAGTTGGATTAATAAATAGAAGGAAAAAAATGAGATGCATAATAGCAGTTTAAAGATAATGAATGAGACAGATCAACATTGGTTTAAAAAAATCAAATTACATTGTACTTCCAATAATTGGTTGACCTTACTCAAGCTCCATACCTGACTTCAGCAAAATGTGTGTTATGATGTCTGCTGTCAAGAAAACATTTCAGGCTCAGCTTTTCTCGGTAACGGACAGACCACTGAAGTTTTGCACTAGTATTTCAGTTTGAATTTCCTATATCCAATGTGATTAGTTAATGAATGTCTACATCTAGCAGTAGAGTTGAGCTCAGCTGTGCTGCCTCAAACAGAATCTGTCCCAAAGTATTAAGGTTCTCCATGCAATTTCCCTCGCTTCACAAGGGAAACAAAACTGGGCTCTGCATATAATCCCGAAGTGCTGTGTTACTCGGTGTAGTCATATGCTGTGTAATTAAGTGACTTCCCAGTTAAAGAGAAATTCATCTCTGTGCAGACAACTTTAGTGAAGTACAGATGTGGTTGGAGAATTTTGTTCGAAGGAAGCTCCTTTTTCAAAATGTTTTCTTGGGACCTTCTCTCATTCCCAGCTTTGGACTTCAAAAATACAGGTTATAATGTCATTAACATCTAGCTGATGATGTGTTGCATATGTTTAGCTTCTGATGAGAACAGGATTTGGTTTTTTCCCATTTCAGAGAAGTCTGCATGGCTCCCAAACTGACCATATGTTTATACACCAGAACAGCATTCTGATCTTTTTTATAACTTTATATGCTTCCCGTTCAAGTTTCTAAATTAGCTGTAAACATTACTGCATTTCTTCTTCTCCCTTCTCTTCTCCCACCTGCAAATTAGGTACTAAATTTTTAATTAAACTTGCCTTGACATTTTAAGGACACTGAATATCTTTGTCATTTACACAACAGATAACAAAGTAATCCAATTTTCTGGCCTCCCACAAATTATCCCTTCAAAGAATACAGCTCTTGCTTCCCGTGTTTAAAATAAGCATTACCCTTAGCCTAGCAACCACTGTCAATTACTAATCTTTTATTATTGGCTCCAGGGAAAGATTAAAGGAAAAGCTGAAACATAGTTGACAGTTTGGTTATCGCATCTGGAGTAAATGAAAAGCATGGCCTGAATCCATCAGGGAAGATTAGGAAAATGTGAGAAAATTACTGATGTCCTTTTACACGTGTAAATTCAAACTCATTAAAAAATTGAGGTATCTAACTTTTGACAGATCTCCTCTATTGCTGCTTCACTTCGCAGGGAGGCGGTAGATGGCAGAGATAGAGGAAAATGGATTCTCATCAGTGAAACAAGCGCAGTGATGTTGTTTTGCTCTGTGTCTTGGGAGAGATGTGAACGTTCCAACAGTGCACAAACTGTTCCGACTCGTAGCCACACCTGACAACAGGAATGGCTTGAAGAAAAGCTTGCTCTCTGGCCTTACCAAATTGGTTAAATTTAATATTAATAGTTAGCGATAAGAGGAAAACGTAACCAGTTTCCTTACAGGAACTGGTTTCCTTACAGAACTGGTCCTTACAGAAACAGTTTCCTTACAGAAACTGGTTAAAAGCTGTTGTCTTTCTTCAAAAATTGAGTAAAATTGCATAGCTTATCATTATTATGTGAAATAAAATTATTGTTACAGAATGCGGTGAGACAGAATTAAATTTCTAGGAATTAAACTGTATTTTTTCCAGAAAATGGCATAAATAGTGACTGGTTATGTGCCCATGAATCCTCTAGTGTGATGGGACACTAATATTGACTTGAACTTGGGTGGTTCTGCAGCATTGGAAGGAATCCATTGAAAGGAACTGTTGCTCTGTAGAGTATACAATACCTACTGGATAAACACTGGATTAAAAGCTAGAGGCCTTCTTTTGGACTTCAGATCTATCTTATCAAGTGAATCTTTTTCTCTTTAATGGATTGAAGGTTGGTTTACCTTCAGCAATATATATCTATAACTCCCCAAGAAATAATGCTGCTACTGAATGAAAAATGTAGAATTTAAAAAAAAAAAAAAATATATTAAAAAATGTTGTAGGGCAGGGCAAACACTGGTTTGCAGAAAAAGCTGGTTTCACTATGATGGAAATATTTTCAGAGACCAAGTCAGCAGACAAACCTCAAAGCTTCAAATGACCCTTTATGGTCAAATTTCAGGTAATCAATCTGTTAACAATTAAGAGCCAAGCATTAATCAAACACAGTAATTGTGTCCTAGATCTATGATATCAAAGAAGTGTGATGCTGTCTTACTGGCTGTAGTCACTGGTGGTTCTTCATCTTGGAGCTCAAGGTGGCAGAGACCAGGCTCAGGAGCCCTTCTACATGCAAAGCCACAACTGAAGTGGTGGCTTCTCTCTTCCCTAAGCTTCACTGTGCATCATTGGTGGTTTTCTATGGAATAGGACCACTTTGGACCAAAGGCTTCTGTGGCTGGCCCAGAGAGGTGTTAACCTCTTGGGTGCCAACCTGTCTTGTCTCGGCCAGCGGTATGTCAACTGGTGATTGTTATTTGGGTGGGTTATCTGATACCCACCACTACCTTCATTTCACTGCTTTATGCAAGCAAGCAGATAACACAAGTTTGCTTCCTATGGTCTTGTGGTATGTGTACGTTTGACAGAGACGTGGACGCTCTACAAACAAGACCTCATGACATTCCTGTCTCGATACTCTTGTACTAGGAATATTAGGATGTGGAAGAGTGGGTATCGAATGATGCAGAAATGAAGAGAACACAACACAAATGTCTGTTTAACGACCAGATCATTACAGAGGCTTTCAAGCAGCTAGCTTACCCATTCACCACTATTTCCAGTAAAAATAATGGATGTCATTATTTTCATCGTGAAGCCTTAGGGCTTCATTTTCATTCCTGGTTAAAGGTTTCCTTTCGTCTCTGTCATACAAAACCTGTCAGTATACAAATTTCATTTGACTATAATAGACAAAATGACAGTAAAATTTTTAAAAATCTCTTATGATGTGTCTCTTAAATAATTTTCTTGAGATGAAGCACAGATCTTATTATATAAAAATGTTGTAATAGATTAAGGCTGGAAGAACCTGAATGCTATGTTAAATCTTTCAAAAATAGGATAGATTATTTATAAAGCTCTGGCTGGGTTTGGAGGCTGGGCAGCTAGAGGCAGCTCTTCTGACTTGGAGAAGTGTTCACATCAGCAGGACACCTGTGAAAGTGGGCACTCCTGAGCTTTGGGGTTTTGTGGTCCTGCCAGGCCTTTGGATGTTCCGGGTGGGGTGGGCAAAACCAAAACGACCAAAGGAACACAGATGAATACAGGATCTTGAGCTACAGATAAGATGAAATTAGCTCTTTGTTGCATATGGGTTTTAAGGGTAGTAGTATAGAGTCCTTTTATTTCAAATCCGATGTGCTTTAGGTAATAATCTTAGCTTATCTCCCTATTTTATATACTTTTATTAATGTTTAAATGATTCAGTTATGCTCACAAAGAGACATATTAATTCACCATCGTGTCATCCCTCAGTCTAAAGATGGTAGCTGACTGGGACTGAAAACTGAATGGAGGGAACTTTCATGTTAGCAGATTCAGAGTCAAGAAACTCCCCAAATGGATTTAGTCCCTTTATGAAAGCTTACTTTTCTGTTTTTTTTCCAAGAACTTTAAGGAACTCTAAGATGATAATAAGACTTGAAGATTATATCTGTCAAAGGTAACTGTGTATCAGAAACCCTGTGCAACCTCAGCTCAGAGGTTACTTTAACAGGTTTTAACATCAGAAGTCATTACGTTCTCAGCAGTTCCCAAGTTCTGTGTATTCATCATAGGTCAAAGAATGCTCTATTTCAGTTGTCTGGGATGCTTAGAATTTTAGTAAATATCTATTATTTGACTTGAGAGGCTATTTTTTTATTTTATTAACTTTTTCAAATGTGCAGTTCATGCTTTTTACATCTTTCAGAAATGTCTTTGTCTCAAAGGCACTCAGCGAACCCTTAAAATGGCATTCAACTATTTCTTGAAGGTTTCCAGTAGACTAGTCTGAATTTCACAGAAAAGTAAAACTGCAAAACTTGTCTTTATCATCCTGAGGTCTCAGAAGGTCCCAAGACATGAATACTCAGTGATCTTTCAGCTTTCTTGATCCTGACTCTAGCATTAAGATGACAGATAAAATCATTAAAAAGAATTGTACAGTGGTGAGCAGATATTAACTTTGATATTAAGAATGGCCCGTTCCTTTAAGGAAGCCTCTCGGACAAAAGGATGGAGTAAAAATATTAGGAATCAGAGAATCTTCTGTAGTCCTTGTATTTTTAAAAAGAATCTATGTATCTTGCATTGATTTCAGTCTAGATAGCCAGCTAGGGCTGCTAAAGTCACAGAAAACCAGGAATTACCATGCTAATAATAATGTTCTTTGCTAATAATTATGTGTACTTTACTATCTTAGGTATGCATGTTTATTTATCTTTCACAGTTAATTTGTAAAACCTTCAATTTGTTTTCCCTAACTTTCCATCTCACCTACAGTATTGTGTCCTATTCTGGGTTTAATTACAAACTTCATATTATAAAAAACTTAAAACATAAAGGAATCAATACATGCAAAATTCTAAACCAGCAACAACAAAACTTGATACGCCTTAAAAAGCAAAACTAATGAGAGATTTGAAGTTATAAATATTCTGTGACCAAAGAGTATGATTCCTGGAAATTCCTTTGATATTTATTTAAAAGGAATTCCAAGCTGCAATGAATAATCTTGGTATGAATATATAAGAAAAGCTAATAGGGATCTAATCTGTGTTTCTTACAGAGCAGCATTAGAATAACTGAAATCTGTGGAAAAGTCTAAGTACTTACTGAGTGCTACTGTACAGTTCCTTGAAGACAGTAAATTACTTTGACTTCAGGTTATGGAAGAGACCACGTGCTCCTGTAAATGACAATATTTGCTGATATGTTCTTTCCTGCTGCTTTTTCATCCAGGCATATAATTTTGTGCTGATTCCAATACAAAATCTTGCAAAATACAATCTTCTGGTCTTCCAAATCTTCTTTGCTAACAGGATTTTGGAGATCTTGTGGGATAAATTCAGGAAAATAATGGTCAGTTTTCTACTGATGTTTTCATTATGTCACCTGAGAAAGGATATAAAAATTTATTTGGTGTCTGTTTATAGCACTCTCACTGTTTTTCTGTTAAACATAGACCTCTAGCTACTCTTTTAGGAAAGTGGACCAATCTGATCACGTTGCCATGTGCACATTTGGAGCAGCCCTTTGTTGAATCTGCAAATCTCCAGTTTCTATGTAATTCAAATTTTACTACATTTAACTGCTGTGATAGTTAATTTCAGAATCCTTCTGGGAAGCCTTCCAAACTCTGCTCTGTCTCTCTCTTAGATGGGTTGAAAGTCTGAAAGCTGATAGAATAATGGTTTATTGAGATCTCAGGCTACTGATTCAAGGCAGTTCTTCCAAGGATACAAACTGATCCCTGGCTGATGTTTATTGCACAAGCACACACTTTGAAATGAGTGGAGAACTGGGCACGCAGCTTTTATTTGCCCAATTTAAGTAGTCACCCACCATTTACTTCTGTTAAAGACACCAGCATTTTAGTTTGTTCGTTTGTTTTTTTTTTTTCTTGAAAATGTATTTGAATATTTTGCAATCTTAGATAATGAATACAGAAGTCACAATGCTTTCATGTATTTTTTTTTTTTTATTCCTCTGTCTTCCCAACAGCTTCTCCTTCCTAACTTCAGTCTAGTCAAACCACTGTGCCAGAAGCTCTATCTATTTGAGGAGTTTTTCCCTGCTGGGGAGTGTAAGAAAGTTTACCTTGCCTTTCACCCCTTCCACTCAGCACCATTTTGTCAGAGAGATTTTGTGAATTCTCCTTGCATCTCCAAGTTGTCCTCCAGGGCAGTTTGTCATGAGAAGCTTGTCACCTCAACAGGAGCCACTTAGTAACTCTCAGTCCTGGTACCTTATACTCCCTGCCTGAAAGAGCTTCTTAAATACCCAGATTTCCTTTGGCTTTACTGGAACATTATGTGACAGCTTTGCAAACAGAGTGCATGGCTTTCATTCTCAAGGAGGGGAAATAAAAGGTTCTGTTATGAAATAGCTATTTAAGTGGCTTTGTTTATGAATAAATGATACATCTCAAAAGAGGAAAAGAAATATTTAATATTCTGCCTGAGGGAGTCATGTTTCTGTTTTCTACATTGCATGTTTCTTCTCTGGGTCTGTACAGGTGATTTTTAGGGGTATTTCAAAAGCAGTGATATTAAAACAGAGGAGGTTGTGACCAAATTCAGATGTTAAGCAAAACAAAAGATAACGTATTTCATTACTAATTCACCTCTGGTTTTGCTTTGCATTAATTTCACATTCATTAAGGTTCACATTCAGGAAACTGCAGATTAATAAGTAAATAATAGTACATACTCTGAGCAGAGAAAAGCAGAAGCAATTATAGCAGTATAGCCAGACAAGGACACAGAAAATTCAAAGAGGAGAGGCCAGCAAAGGGGACATGAAAATACAAAGACAAATCTGAGTAGAGCAGAGAATTGCCATTCCTTGTAATTACTGCCCCGGTGCAAGGACACTGTATTCTGCTTCCTGCCACTTACTAAAAAGGACTCTGGTTTTTCACTTTGATTTTTCTGTACCTGATGGATACCTTTTTCCTGAGCAGTGGATCAGTTTGCTGTGGGTACAGCCCTGACTGCAGTGAGCACATTGCTACATGTATGCAAGCATAGCTACATCTTGCACTCGGAGCAGGGATGACAGCTGGTTTGTGATCTTAGTCTGTGGGCTCAATCTCATTTTAATCTGTGAAAAGTGAGGGAAGCTTTCATGTTGCACTTGTTCTGAGACAGAAATCTGACAGGAAATCTGTTTCAGTCAGTCTTTGATTTCAAAATTACTTCAGCCCTGTGTAGCATGGCCCTTTGCAAAACCGATCTGTGTAGACTCACTGACCTGCTTCTGGAGGGTGCCTGTCCCCTGGAGGGATGCAAACCTACACACCTCTAAAATGCCTTGTTCTGAAACGTGGATGTGTAGGTGGCTGCCAAGATAACAGAGCCATCAACAACTTCATTTCCTTTTGCTCTCTGTGAACAGTTTTGGAAAGTCAGAAGAATTTTGGGGCCATCAGCAGAGGTGGTAGTATAACTTGTCCTGTGCAGAAAGTGGTTAGGATTTCAAGCAGATTTCATTCAAAGCCATCTTGAGTAAGTGACTCACACTGGTGAGTGAGTCCTGCCACTCAGTTTGTGCCTATGTACTGCTGACAAATCCCTGAGTAAGCATTTGGCTGTGTGCGCGATGCCAACTCTTTACCTTCTGGAAATGCTCCTCCAGAGGCCACCTTACAACCCTAGCCTAGTAATTTTATGATTAACATATACTGTTTCTTACAATTCTCTAATCAAAGAATGTATGTTATGGTCATTGAATATCTTTGCATTCCATTTTTCATTTTATTTCAGATATTTGTTCTATATTCATAACCATCAAAAAGTCCCATCCCTTCGAAATAACTACTGTCAAAACTTCAACTGTCTTTTAGCTGGTAACTGACATTTTACAGAGCAAGTGCTTTTAAAAATTCTTAACTCACTCTTAACTACTTGTTCACATTCTGGAGAACTTTATCTTTAGCAAGCCTTTTACCTGTCAAATAATTCCACTCAGAGTTTTTTCTGCTTGGTTTACTTCTGAGACAAATTGGTCTCAAAGAGTTGCTCATAGTCAGAGAATAAAGTGTAAGTCACAGAATGCTTTGGGTTGGAAGGGACCTTTCAAGGTCATCTGGTCCATCCCCTAAGTCATCATCTTTCAGTGCCTTAATTCTGGTTAGCACAGGCCAACGGAGGGGGTTCCTGACAATACCATCAGTTTTAAATAGCTAATTCCACAGAGTCATCAGGATTTATACTGTCCTGTTTATTTTACACAATAAATACTGGGTGTCTGGTTTGGAGTTTTTTTGGTTTGTTGTGTTTTTTGTTGTTTTTGGTTGGTTGGTTGGTTTGGGTTTTTTGAGTTTTTTGGGGTTTTTTTTGGTCTCTTTGGTGCTTTCTTTGAACAATTTCTCTATTAATGATCAGGAAAGAAATGGACTGGGACCAGGTATGCAGTTAGCACTTTTTATCTAAGGGAAGAAACATAAAGCACCTTTTCCTCATCTTTAATAACAAATCAAATTCAACAGGTATCTTAAAAGTTAAAAGATTACTACCTTGTGTATACTACCTTTTACAACATGTTCTCAGCTAATTAATTACTGAAACCCTCTTGGGAACTTTGACTATGTAAACAATCACAAAATAAGCTGATTTGGTTTGGACAAAGTTTTTCTGATCATATTTATTATAGTAGCTGAAAAGGTTTTGGGTACTGATGGCATAGCTCTAAAAGTTTGAAGGGTAAAAGAGTTGTCTTATATTCTATTTAAAGTCATGGATCAAACCAGCATAAAAAAAAACCCACCCAAACAACCAATAGCTGTTGAAATATCTCCTAGCCTAAAGTAAAGTTAAATAACCAATTTATAGAAATTGAAGCTTCATTCTCCTTTATCTGAGGTAAGAATCTCTATGTGAGAAGCACATTAAGTCTCTTTCTGTAGTGTGAGTGTGGAGTGTGGAATACTGACCAGTGTGGACACATCTCTCAGCACTCAGCTTTCAGCATCCCAGTGTGCTTTGCTGTCATTCTTTAGGCAAATAATACTAACGAGAGGAGCTTTTAACTTGGATGAGTTATAGTGGGTTTATTCTTTAATAGAATTAATTGAATGCAGGGATTTTTAATGTAAAAGTTTAATTAAAATTCCACAGGGCAGTGGAATTAATATTTATACCTTGCTGATGTAATTGCAAAGGTTGTTTTGTTTATTTATAATTTGAGGATAGCTGTGGTCGTGAGACGTATTCAGGAAAGATGAAACATTCTATAGAACTTGCACTTCTGTTGACTAGCTACCTTTAAATTAAATACTGCTTTAGCTGTTATGTGACTCCTGTGCTTTGTGAGAATATTGTGAACACTAAAAGAATGTTATCTATCCCATGCTGACCTGTACACCAAGCCTACCAATGTAATCCTGCTGTACAGTTTTGCATCAAGAGAGATGAAGAAGCTTCAAAATTAGCTAAGTCTCTGGGTTGGGGGTCTAAAGAGCTGAAACCCTGATCTGTTTTCCCATGGAACCTGTTCATTCTTTAACTGAAGTAGATTTGAAGATTTATTCCACACAGTGTAAACCTTAGAAACCCTTCAATGAGAGGATTATACAGGTAGATATGAGCAGTAGTGATGAGACTCCCTCTAGTAATGCTTTTTTAATGGAGAAGGAGACATAGGAAGCATCAAAGAAGTAGGAAGAACAGTTCTGCACATGATTAACCGTGATTTTTTGGAAGCAGAAATCGATTTTCATACCTTTTCAAACCATACTAGGAGCTCAAGCTCCCAATTTTCTTCTCTTCATATGATTGGGAATTGAACTGTTATAAAATGTAAATTAAAAAAACAACTTCAGGAAATTTCTCCATCCTGATAGATATTTACTGTTTGCTTTTTGACAGTAGTTACTCTGGCTTTCTTGAGAGCCAACTCTGAAGACTGTCAGTGTGGAATGACATTTAAGTTACAGGCTTTTTTCACTAGATAGTTCAGAGGCTTTACTTTTTAGTTCTTGTAAATCATCCTGTGAGCAACAATGGAGAGAAGTTAATATGACAGAATAGGTTGAATTCCTGTGGCTTAGCGGAATTGTGTTTTGAGTAGTTGTTAAGTGTGTGTTTGAAATTAACCTTTCACTTAGATTTGATTTGGAATGTATCAGTAATGCTGCTTTTATTGACATAATCTGAGAGATAACAAATATGGTTTTCATAGGAAGCAGAGTCCGTGCACTGTGACTAAAGAGAAGGCGAGCAGTACATGACTGCAACCTCATCATTCTAAAATCCAGACAGATGTCAAGCCATTAGAATGGATTAAATGAAATTGAATTATTTTTTATTTATTTCAAACTTTGCCATCTAAGTGTTGAAAACAAAAGTGTAGTGAATGGGAAATTTCTGTTTCTGTTTGGAAATTGATTTCATAAGAGTTGTAATTAAGTGAAAACTGCAGAGCAGAGAAATGCATTGGTTGCATTGGTGCTCACACTAGGAGAGACTGGGGAGATGTGTGTAAGCAACTGAAAGTCTGGAGGATTGTACAAAAAAAACCCCTAAACAAATAAAAAACCAAACCACCAACCTTTACAGAGAGGAGTCTAGAGAACTGCAGCTATATAAGCATACATTTAGAGAAAGTCGTAAAGGCTGCAATCACTCAGGGTCTGAACAAGTACGGTTTACTTGGGAAAAGTGACCTGGCTTTTACAAAGTGAGGCCCTGCCTTGGCAGCTGCTTGGAGTTCTTTGAAGGTGTCAGCAAGCACGCAGATCAAATGGTCTGTTTTCTCTAAATTGCTATCATTGCCAAAAGGATTTTGACAAAATCTTTTGCAAAAGCCTCTAAGAAAACAAACAAACAAAAAAAACCCCAGTGAAATACCAGCAAATGTCCTGCCATAGGTAACTGGCTGGCAGAAGGCTGGAGTGAACAGCGAGCCCTTAAATGAAATGAGATCACGAGCACAGATTCGTAAGGGTCTCTCTCAGGGAGTGTGTTGTTTGTAACACCAGACAACACAGGAACTGGGTTGAGCACTGAGATCAGTTGTGTACAGCAATGTAGGTGGTGCTTCTGTGGAGTAAACATTTCACATTTTCTGTATGCATTGCACGCAAGATAGTATCCAAAATCCTACCTGTTCTAGGAGTGTATTTTCTCTAATGTACATAATAAAGATAAAAGTAGTATCTGTACAAAGGACACGTACATGATGTACACGAGCAGTATGCATTATATATTGTATACAGTATATATTTTACTGAAGCTTATTGACTTTGCAGTGAAAGAAATATTCCAGTTTTAGAGCTTTAGCCACTTAAGACTCGAAGGCCAATGGACAGAATTTCCTTTGTGTTTAACTGCACAGAAACAGTCATGCAGTAGGTGTGATGTGGCTTTGCATTTCATCTTGACAGGGCCACTTAATAACATATAGTTTTCTATGTTGTTAGGAAAAGTTGCACAATACAAACTTTTGATCTGTGTAGACTCAGCTGGTGTTTTCAGTTGCTGCTTAAACTTGTTCCTCTGATTTATCCCTGTTACTGATAAGTAAGGTATTGTTTTGAGGAGGATATCCTAAGTGCATGGGAAAGGAGGTGTGTAAGGCATCCTTGATAGCCTCTCTAAGACAAGAGGCAATCGTTTAGTACAGATAAGAAATCCAAATACAGTAGTGAATCTTAAGGAAATAAAATTCAATGGAATACATCATAAATCTATCAGAAAACAAAATTTAGGGAGAAGCTTGTTGCCATAGCTGTGTGCTCGTTGCATAGTTCAATATTGTGACAACATTCCACAGAAACCTCATCAACCATGGCTTTGTTTGAAACACGCCAGCTGTTTAACTGCCTGTCGTAACACACAATGGGACCTTAGGAAATACAAAACAATAGCTCATCTCCCAAACTTTATTAAAAATTGCTGATTTTGTGCATGTTATCGTATGCTTTTGGAGGCAGGTGCTTGTAAGAAGTCTGTAGCATTGCTCTTTTCCTACGTAAGAGAGTACGAGCAAATAACATTGGAAGGAGGTAGTTTGGTTGGGTTGTTTTTTTTTGAAAGTTCGTATATTTTATTAGAAATTCTAAATTTGATTTTTATGAGATGGGAGTAGCTGTAATTTAACTCACTGCAGTAAAATAAATGTAGCCTATGAGAAGGTGTGCTGATGAATTTATTTCATGTTTGCAGTTTGCCTTGCTGGTAGTAACAGCAGTCCAAAGGTAGAGCTCTCAGAGCAGTTTGGTATTCAGAGCTCCACTAAAATCAGATCTATTTTCTGAGTTAGAAATTATGTTATGATATTATCAGGGGTTTTTTGAGGTTGGTTTTATTTTGTTCATTTTTCCCTCTAGCATGACTGACAGATTTATAACGTTACAGGTAGAGAAATTAGATACCAGGAAAACAGTGCTAAAAAACAGGCTTTGAAAAAATCCAAGGCACTCTTTTATGTTGTTACAGAATTTTCTTTATATTACATTTTATAAAAGTAAGTGTAGGAAGATTTTTCCGGCAGAAAACTGGCTAATAGATTTTTTTTTTTCCTTCAGTCTTTTACCCTTTATCACAGAATCCTAGGGGTTGGAAGGGACCTCGAAAGATCATCTAGTCCAGATGTCTAGTCTTCTAGTTACATCTTTACATGCTCATGGAAATAAGTTGCTGACAAATTGTAGTGTTCATGTTTCATATCCGCTCTGCCCTGAACTCCTGATACTCGTGTTGTGTTCTCCTAGCTCCCATCTGTGGTTGAGCTAAGACAGTGAACCCCTCTCCTCGTCTGTAACCTGCTTTAATGTCTAAGATGTCAGGGGAAAGATGTGTGTTAAAAATGGGCAAATAACATACACAGTTCAAACAACAATTTCACCTGCAAAAGGATATCTGCAAAGCACCCAGAGATCATTTCAGGTTGAGGTATTAAGACTTACTGATAATGAGGAGAACAAACAATTTACAAGATTATTCTTTGACGCCAGGAGGAGGATTTGGCTTTCTTGAGGTCATCTGCAAAGTTGGTGCTCTGCGTTTTTGTGAGTTCTGGGCATGATTAGTGACTCCACATTGTACGAGTCTTTTGCCCAGTGGCAGGATTTGACTTTTTAATACCCAGTCTTTTTATCATTTTCTTAAATGCAGAGGAGGTAGGTGGGGGACAGACAGCAGTGCTTTCTACTAGAGAAAGTGTCCATAATTGCCCCAAAGAAATGTAAGAGAGTTAGAGATGACAGAATAATCAGAAGATTTAATTTCTACCTTTTAGGAAATATTTTGAAGCGTAGAGAAGCCCGTACAGGTAGTGTTTATTAGAGTCCTTCAGTTAACATCTCGTTTTTAGTCTAGACACTCGGAATTACCTCCTACAGTATAGGATAAGAAATTACCACAAGAAAAGCTTTTGAAAATTTATCTTCCCATTCCTTTCATGTTACACAGGAAGGAAAGTTAAATCTTAAGATTAGAACGGCAGATTTTCTCTGGAACTTACAAAGCATTTTCAAAGATCTGGGGGAAATAATAAAAAAAAAGACAATTCTTTGCTAATAACCAGATTTTCTTTAGCCTATCCAGCACATCACTGTAAAGAAAGTGCTAGATGATGTTATACTGCCACATGGGGTCACATACTGTTAAGTAAAACCTTAAACTTTAGAATTTATGCATTCAGAGGCACACCACCAGCTAACAGGAGAGAAGACAAAGTTCTAGGATTCAGAGCTCTGTGACATTGTTTGTGATAAGCATTTGCATTTATGAAATTTGTTAAGCTGCTGTTCCCATATGTCATATTGTATTCTGAAAACTACTATGTATAAAATTAGCATGTAAAAATTCTCTCTAAGCAAACTCAAGCTTGCTAGCAGTGTGGTGACTGTGTGGTTTACAAAGATGGGGTCAAACTGAGGAGCTGGGAGTACGTCCTGCATTTTTCTGAGGTCGTTTCAGAGCGTGCCTGAGTCTGTAGGGACAGAGCTGGACGCAGCGTGCAGTGGGTCTGGCAGTCTGGACACTGCCTTTCAAAATAACCTTGGAATCAGCTCTTCTTAGGGAGCTAGAAACACAGGCACTGCTTGACAGGTGTTTGTCACCTTTGTTTATGGCCGTGAAAGGGGAGAAAGACATTTCATCTCTGGAAAAATTGGCATATATGTGGTATCTATAAAACCATATAAACTAATTCTGACATGCAGTGCAGGTGAGAGATTTAAGTTTCAAATAAATTACTTTTACAAATCTCATTTACTGCTAATGGCGGTTGGGGCTTGCCTATGTTTTCTGCCCTTGGTAGTTTCTCTAATTAAAGGAAATGAAAAGAGTTGAAATTAGGGTTCTGTAATTGCTCTTTAGGTAAGGATTATTCATTGTCTTGCTGAAGAATGTGATATAGAATGAAGCACTGGCATACCAAGAACAATTCTCAATGAAAAAACAACTGCATTAAGTATTCCTGAAGACCCTGCATATGATTAATCCACCTCTGAACAGTAATACTCTTCATTTACAGTATGGTGTTAGTCAGGAATGGTTGCTACTTTTCTTAATGAAGTTTTAACAAAGCCTTAAGCTGCTGAAATTATGTGAAAGTTCATCTCTTTGCTGCTCAAAGCAGCTGTAGCATGTTATACTTCAATAAAGGTGGTAGATCATGTGAAAAGTGTGTGTTTATGACTGAATTTGTGAACACCCCCAAGTAAGAAATGAAGAAGAATGTGAAGATCACATTTTCTCAGCCTGGTTCAGCATCTCCAGGTAATTATCTCTATAAATAACTTGTGATGCTGTTAAAAAGGCATCGTTGTTGGCCACTGCAAGTATCCTTTGGTAAAATGAAGGGTGAACTGATATGGTAGAAAGAACAGTATTCAGTGATGTCTGAGTATTGCTGACTTTGGAGCAGAACCAGCCTTTTTCAGACACATGATATATATGCTTTCTAAAGTTGCTTGCATTGTCTGGGGATGAGGATTAAGGCTTAGACTTTTTATGTTTGATCTGTCTGTGTCCAGGAGGTATTATTTGTACGGCATGGGATTTAGGACATGATTCACATTTCCAGAAGGAATAAAAACATTTGTTTTCAGTAAGAAGGTTCTGCCTCTGAAGAGGCAGATTATGAAATTTTGATACATTTCTTTTGAAGAAGAAAAAAAAATATATATAAGAGCTTGTAGATAAACTTGAAAAGCTAATTAAATGCTGGCCAACTCTTTAGTTACTAGGGCTGTGGTAGAAAGGGGATGTACTATTTTGTAAATCCATATTTGACCAACCAATTTTACTTTTAAGATAAGAAATGTTTATGCTTTCATTTTTATTATTAGAAAGACCTTAAGTACAGTGCAATTTAAGAAAATTAATTCTATTATTACACAGTATGGCCAAAGTATGTATTTTTCTAATAAAAATGCTCTTCAAATGGACGAGGATGTAAATCTCTCTTTCAAAGATGAAATTCAAAATAAATGAGAGTGGGCTGAGAATGAGTAGAGGAAGCAATGCTGAGTAGAGAACAAAAGTCGGAAACCTTTGGGCACGTGCTGCCCTCCGTTGAAAACACTGGAAATTCTTCTTCAGCCAGTAGTGGCCTTGTTTGTGTGTAAACTGGTTTAGATGAGCTGGACACAGCCCAGTTCAGAAGACACCTCCAGCCTTGCAAGCTTATGGAAGTAGTTAAATGCTACCACTTTTTTGTCTGAGGTAGAGAGAAAATCAGAGAGAAGACTTGTTCCAGTGTCACCTGGTGAAAGATAAGAGTTACTGGATTGCAGCAGGAACCCATTAGGTAGTTTGATTTGGACTGGGACTAGGGAGCATTGCTTACAAGGAGAAGCCTGCCTTACAAATGAATATTCAAGATGGACTTATGCTGAGAAAGGAAACTAATGGGAGATTTTTGGAGCTGCTCCTGGTAGATATTTGTTTTGCACGGGAAGGATTATGCAAGAAGTTGGAAAGAGGTGTTTGTTTAGTTTTGTTTTTCTGAGTTTGACGGATTTGTTGTCTGCGTGCGTACGCACAGAACTGCTGAGCCAAGAATAATTGGGAATATGTGACTGTTGTTTGATGAACATGTGCCTCTGCTAGAAATGCAGTTATTGATTTGGAAATGTGTAGGGTTTTTTGGGTTTTTTTTGGAATAGCCAGCAACATCCACCAGTGTCCAGAACGACAAAAGCAAAGCTGGTAATTATTTGGATAGTTTATGTACACATTGTTGAACTGTAAAAGTATTATAAAATAATTATAATGATGTTCACAGAAGAGAAGTAGTCTTTCCATTAATGAAATCAAAAGAGGTCAAATATTTGAAGCATAATAATATAATGAAGTATGACTCAGTTAATCTTGGAGCTATTAAAAACTTAAAATATTAGAAAAATTCTATAAAATGAAATTAGAGCCTTGCAGTAACAATCTTTTTATTCAGTACTATTTCTCATTTATCAGGTTTCTGCTAATGGCCTTAGAGATTTAGAGGAAATAATCTGAGTGCTGTGCTTCCAAGGGAACTCAGTTAAGTCTGCCTTTTGGATTATTGTTTTGGGATCTGTAAGATTTAAAATGAATAAAACCTCCCTGTATAGCAGCGATAAAGATTATATGGCCAGCACAGAATCTTTCAACATACAGCATTTAGGGGAATCTACGAGGGCAAATTCCTCCAACATTTGTCATGAAATGAAATAAGGATTTGGATCTGCTTGTAATGGAACAAGAATCAGCTGCTATAATTTTTTTAATAAAGAAAAGCACTTTGCACTCTTGCCCATACCCTAAATGAGTTTCATTGCATGCTCCTGTCAACATGACATGCTTGGGTTTGTCCTAAGAAAATGAAAATATTTCCATGAAAAAAACCAAAACTTCCCACTTTCATTTTCCAAGTGCCATTATATAAGAAGGTCAACTTTTTCAATCTAGCTCCTGTATTACTCTACCAATTAGTGACACTTTCTTATTGTAGCATCTTTGGAGGCTAGACCCTTGTTAACTAAATTAAATCCATGAGAACAGACTGGCCAAGCAGTGGTTTGTTCAAGCAGCACATAGGATGGTAAGTGAAATAATCAGTGCAAGTTCCTCTGTCTTCTACTGGTCAGGTAGACTCCGAACTTAACTTTCTTAACCTTCTTGGGAATATCTGATGTTATTTGGCATTACCTCCCTTGGTGTCACCCTTGGCTTGGTCTTCCTCAGACACACTTCCTGTGGCAAGCTGTTCATTTGGCGTTCCATAGACGGCGCGTTGGAGTGACAGATTTCATCCATCGCCAGCACTTGCCCGTGCAGCTACTGCACTGGGCAGCTTTTGAACGGTGACTCTTCTGAGGAGAACAAGTAATAGCATTGGAAAGAATTATTTTTTTCTCCTAGGATATTCATGAGAGGAAATCATTAGGTCTGTGCAGTCTAATACTTCTGTATTTTCAAATATTTAACAAGTCACAGGTTCCCCGGGCCAAGACGGTTTAATTATTTGTTTCAGTGTTTTAAGAGAACCAAAAGCAGTGAAAGAGCAAATTCAGCAGTAACTCTCATCAGTGTGGTGGTTGTTGTACAAGTAAGCTTTACAAAGTCATTCCGGCATTTTGCTGTTTACATAAATGTTTCTACCCACTCTAAGTGTTGTAAACTACTCTCAGTAAATAACGTTACTTTCGTTAGGTAACATCACTGACAGCTTGCTTTTTGAAGTGCTTAGAGAGCTATTGTTTATGATACAAAGTAATTTCTAAATATATTTACGAACCACAAAGCAAGCTGAAAGTTGGGTTTGATCTGTTTGAGGTTCTTATTCAAAACTGTGTGAAAATTATCATATATGACGGGTTCTTTGGCTGCAGTGACAATACAGTATGGAAAAGCTTGAAATGCTATGAAAGGCTGTCTCATCATGTTTTTGTACTACAAAAGGCTCTCATTTCAAGCTCAGTCTCTGAAAGTTTGCCTCATCCTGTGCTTCAACAAATTAAAGCCTACCTTCTTTTCCTTGCAATTAGTTTATAATTCTGTAGGTATACAGCCTCTTATAAAAGTATATAATCTAATTTCAAGCCCAGTTTGCTTCTAATTATCTGTTTATCAGCAATTGAGAATATTTTTTTTTCTCTTTCCTTACAAATTTTATGCTTTTGGAAGAAAAGAACATCTGCTATTGAGAATGGAACATATTTATTTTATATTCTCTAATATATAACAACATTTAATTTTGCCTTATTTTAATAATAGTCAGAAAATAGTTTGTTTTCAGACCTCAGTGCTCAATTTTCCTGGTAAAAAGTAGTGTCCGAAATGCATGGAAGTTTTTTGTGTTTGTTTCTGTATCATAAATCAATTTCTTGATAGAACCTATAAGTAATGCCCTATTTTAGCAAGCCAGTCCTCTTGGTGTTAGTATGAAGGGCTCTACCTGATCCTTCTGGTGGGCTCCATACAGTCACTCAGTTTCACTGAGTTCGAGAGCTGGGGTTTTTTGTTCTTGGGCTTTTTTGGGGTGTGTATGTGTGTTAAGAGGCAGTCTGTGCAGAAAAACCTCAATAACCCCAACTTTCTGTGGAGGACAGAGTAGACTACATGTATTCCTAAAAGTTGTCTTGATCAAAAGAATTTAAATGTCCATAGAATCTTTAGTCACTGATTATTTTTGATAAGGAAATTGTGTCAAGTTGAATCAGTGGAGGTTTTGGTTGGCTATTAGGAAAAATATTTTCCCTGAAAGGTTGATCAGGGCTTGGCCCAGGCTGCCCAGGGCAGGGGGTGGAGTCCCCATCCCTGGAGGGGTTTCAGAGCTGTGAAGATGTGGTGCTGAAGGCCAGGGGTCAGTAGTGCCCTGGCAGTGCTGGGGGTACGGTTGGAATTGACAGTCTGAAAGGGCTCTTCCAACCAGAAGGATTTTATGATTCTGACATGACAGTCAAACACTTTCACGAGCAATTTCATACAACGGGGGTTTGTTAAAGGCTTTATCTTGTTGTTGTTGTACAATATTTCAAAGAACATTTTCCAAATGATTCTTGATGCATTCTGTGATGCTCTGTTTATATCGAATCCAGGATTATGAATGCCTTTGTGTTAAACAGATTCATTTGGAAAGTAGTGAATATTTTTGTAGGAAAGACTTTTTAATGCTAAGACTTGATTTGTGAATGACACCGTAAGTAAAAAATACAGGTTTGTAAGGGGAACTTTTTGTAATGATAATGTTGTTTTTTCCAGCCAAATCTTCATTATTAGCTCTGTGTTGGAAGGGTGAAAGTCGGTGCTCAAACTTCCCCTCCTTTCTTAGCCTTGGCACCATTAAAGCAAATTACTCTGTAACTGTTCTAGAGAAATCATACCAACCTCTTTATCATCTTAGAAAGTAAATTCAACTCTGCTTTAAAGAAAGGAAAGAAGAAAAAAATAAGGTAAAAAATATGCAAATATGCAAACTCTAATAGTGAAAATCCTGGGCAGGCAATCCCAAGTCCTCAGAAAGACTAAGACCTGCAAAATCAGTTTTACTGAGTTAAGAAATACTTGGTTCTAAATTCCCTGAGATTTCAGATCTTATCACTTTAATTTAGGGTTTTTAGTGGCTACATCTAAAATTAAAATATCTTTTCTATTTTAGCATTAAACTCAATTAAATAGCAATACTTACAGTTCAATAGGCCAGTGTTTAAACAAGATTTGAATGTCAATTAAAGTTACAGACTCATTATCACAGATAGACTTCTTGGATTTTCTGCCATTATTCAATATATATTTTATAATCAATTATACCAAATATTACCACACGTTATTATTTTTACTATAACCTAAAATATTGGATTCTTTTTAATTCTAAAGCTTTAAAATAATTTAATTCATCTTTAATAGATAGACTTGTCCTTGTCGAAATCCTGCGAGATCCTTTCCCCTCTGCCTTTAAAGCACTCACTGAACAGCAAAGCACAGAGGCACACAAAACTGACCTGGACAAATAGTTACCACTAATGTATGAAAATGGATGTGTGGAAAGAGAAGAACCAAACAGAAATAGACTTGCAGAGGCAAAGTGGGTGACGCCAGTTGTGGGTTTTCTGTGCATTACTGAAATCTAATGTGCTGGTTCCTAGAGATGGCATACTAATGAAAATGAGTAACTCAAGGAGCCATGCAGAGGCAAGATTTGGAGAGGTAGTTTTATGTCAAAGGAATCTTGGTTTCTAGCATGCAGAATGAAACTCCAGGGAACAGAGCAGTGAAATCTTTAGGACGTAGAAAATAATGTATGGAGAAAAAGCTGGGTTGTTCTTTACCTCTGACTGCTAATGCTGAAGGACAAAGAAAATGAAATTAGGAGAGGTATCTGAAAATTTATGAAGTTAGGAGTTAGAACTGACCTTGTAAAAATAACTAAGATCAATGGAAGGAATATAGAGGGGGGAAAAAACCAAACCAAACAAAAAAAAAACCCCAACAACAAAACTCATTTCTCAAAGTCCAGATTATGTGCATCCTTTGGGTATTTAGAAAATTAGCTAGAAATACTCTGCTGTACAGCTGAGGATTTCTGTATGAAAAGTCATGTTTAACTGGGAAGGTAAGCAAATATTAGAACAAAGCAAATGAAGTGACGATTTTCAGAGGACAGAATACTGAACCTGGTAATTGAAGATCATTAATTTAAAAAGACCAAGGCTTAGTTCACAGAAGGCATTTAAAGTACAGCTGGGGCAGAATATGGGCATTTTATGTCAAGAAGCATAATCCTTGCAATTTTTTTCCTGCATGTGAAGAGACAACAATCAGCTAATGCTTCCAAGTGCTCCAGGATGATTTATCTAAATTCTGATCTTCTCATACACAGGATCACTACTACTGTGTCCTATCTTAGCCTCTGTTTCACATCTTGCCCTAGGTGAGATATCTGCCTGCTTATTCCATGTCCTTGCTATCCAGAAGAAGTAACCATACCTGATACCCAGAGTTCCTTCTGTCCTGCATCACATGAAATACAGATCTCTGGGTGACTATATTGTTCTCATTCCCAAAAGAAATCAATATAATCTGGGTTTAGCAGGGGGAAATATTATTGGCAGAAAATAATGTAAAAGATTCTGAGAAAAGCATGTTGTGTTAATTTTTGAGGGAAACTGGTCAGGAGTTTTTCAGTGGTTTCAAAAGGATTGAGACAGAATAGTGGGATGAGTAAATTCAGGGTTGATTGTGGTAACCAGACAGTGAAGTAAAAGGAAAACCATAATGAGCCAGACAGGTGGGGGCTTCCTCAACTAAGTAATCCAACCCAACAGACAGTAAACTGAGTAAGTTATGTTCAGAATCACAGGGCATCTGTCTTGCTTGCTCTACATGCTTCTTACCAATGATGAATGTGAATACAAGAGTGAAAATTATGCATATGTTCTTGTGATTTTGACAGCAGCAACTTCTCTGTGAGCTCTTGACTGAAATGACTGGTTTCCCTGTGAGAAAACTTGCCTGTGTGCCCGAGTTTCAGAGCTGTCATGGATGTGACATAGTTATCCCCTTGGCTATTGAAGGGTGAGCAACCAGTAGAGCCAGGAGTCCTCATTTCCAAGGGCCTTCTCCACTGACTTTCAGAGAGAATTGTCAGACTCTGACTGATTGTGATTTCTGGAATCTACAATTTCTCCTGTCCTACTTTCAATAGGAAGATTTTGGGGATGGAATAAGGTACTCTCTAGAATGGCTAGACATGTACATTTAAACCAGATTTGATCCAGCCTTCTGAATCTAATCTGTTTTGACTACAACACTTTATGCAGACAGAGACAGTTCTGTTATCCCATCTAGATTTTTAAGGTATATTACAGTACTCCTCCCTTCTGAATAAAGAGATGAGCTTATCAATTCTGAATCCTGCCAAGAGGCAGAGAACTCCTTGAAGACCAGAGTGTAGTGTGTAAGCTTCAAGAGCATAGACCTGTTTTCCTTCAAAACTTGGATAATTAACATTTTGGGTTTTTTTTTTCCTTGTCAATACACCAAAAGCTGTGAGTACCATTCTGAGGTACATAACCCCTCTAGACATGACATACCAAGAAAGCTAATTGTTATAACAGCAGTTAAAAAGAATGTATGTTAAACTCCAGTGAAGTGGTAGTTGCAGTCAAAGCCAAGACTTCTCCCTGTCACTGTGATTCTGTGGTTAATCTAAGAGTAATTAAGACTTTTAATCGTGTGATAACTTTCACTTTGATTGCAGTATTACTCTGAACGCAGCTTGCATTTTCACTACCTTCCAAATTGTGAATAACAGATAGAAGCTGTCAAGCAAACAGCATCAGACAAAAGCAGATGAATAAAGCCTTGAACCAGCCTGGCAAGGGACGCCTGAGAGTATAATCTCAGTATCCCAGATTTGCATGCTCGGGACCTGAAACGTCCTGTCTGTGTGGATGTGTGATGACAAGCTGACAAATGTGCCTAAAGTGTATTCAAATTTCTGCATGTCAGGAGCAAAAGAACAAAGTGCTTCTGGTACATGAACAAGGTTCAGAGCGTGGAGATCTTGAGTGACATGTTATTCAGGAACTCGGATAAAACAGAGGATATTTAGTTTTGGAATTTTAAATGATGGCATGAGTTTCTTAAAAAACCACATGTGATTTCTTGGAATTCCTCATAAAATGTAGTTCAGGAGAGTATTGACTGCAAAGTTACGTATCATTCACGTAAAGTTTTCCCAAATTTATATTCAGATCACAAAGTCTAATGCCAGAGTATAATATAATAGCAGTAAATATCAGACACATTTGTTAGACCATCTTGATAATTAGAGAATGTGTTCCCATGAGAGCAGAATTACTGTAATATATGCTAGCAGGATGTTTGAAAACAACCCTCTTAATAAAGGGAGTTGACAGAAAATACACTGCAAAAGGATTATTGGCAAAGGCATGTAAAGTAAGAGATTTGGCAGCAACTTTAAGAACAAAAAAATATGCATCACTCAAGGGAGAAGATTTCTATCCAGGGAAAAAGCTGTCTTTGTAAACAGGATTATATCCATAACAAGCATTTAGAAAGCATATATGAATTCCATCAAAGAAAAATTGTATCCAATGGAAATAAAGGATATAAAGAATGTTTCAATGACATTTACTTCAGGTTGTTGCTCTAAATAGTTAAAACTGTAAAATCTGTTCTATTATTTTTACATTTAATTGTTTATTTAATTGTTACATTAACCAGTCACTTTGCTTCTCTATCCCCATAACAGATGTTCATTATAAAAACTGAATACATTAAGATGATTACATTATTCAAACTCTTTGATAATTCATTTGTATTAAAACCATAAGACTCTGTTGACATTTCCCTAGGGTACATTTGGTGAGGTTAAGCAGGATAAATGTCACAGTTAGTAATGCTGTTAAGATAAAAACCTTGCAAAGGAACTACATATTATTTCTCTGCTTTATGGTCCTTAACAGTAACTTTTAGAGCTATATTTCCTTTTTAAATGATGCATTATACCTTGAAATGTAAAATAAAAAGACCTGAAATTATGATTCTTGCTCATTTTGTCAAGAATACATGAATAGAGGAAGAGAAATCTTAAAGAAGTATGCATGATGTGTTAAAAAAGTTTTGAAACAAAAATAACCTGCTCTGTTTATGCATAATGGCACTGGTGAGATGTGGAATGGAAGAATGTATCTTAGAAGTGCAAGAGCTGATGATGCCCACAGACTGTCAAGGCCAGGAATCTGATGTTTACGGTTTCCTTTGTGCCAGCCCAGCTGTCCACTGTAGAGACCCGTTGCTGTCACCTCTTGGTTTCCATTGTCTCTGGCCAGTGTCTCCCTCTGCCTTCTCTAAGGCTCTTCACTGGGTGGTTGCTTGTGAGCAGATCCCCCTGGCTTAGCCTGGAATCAATGGTTACACCTGGAATAAACTGACCTAACTGATGCTCTCAGTCTCACTCCACCATAGGTCCTTGCGCCGAGCCCCTCCGTGGCACTTTGCTGGACTCTTTAGTTTGAGCCATCTCTTCTGGACCAGGGGCCCAGAACAGGATGTGTTGAATACCAGGCAATATTTGCTTGTCTGACTTGGCAGCTAGAGTATGGTAGTGCCTGTCAGTGTTCTCAAATACTTAGTTCATACCTTTTCTTTCATCTAAAGGCTCTTGCTCAAATTTCAGTGATGTGTGGTCATTGTAAGAGTTAGTTGTTTATGTTTCAGGTACTGAAAGTTTTTTGTACAGTCTTTATTCAAACAAGTGAAGGAGGTGACTTCACCTTATTAAAGAACAAATTGCAACTCTGTCTGGCAATAAGATTAGGTGGATATAGAGAAATAGAAAAGGTTTTGCTTTTTTATAAATTCAGCAATATTAACAAGAAGGTGCTTAATAATGAAAGTTAATTTCATACTGCTCAGATAGTTACAAGGGGGTTTTGATTTGGTTTTGTTTCTGAGTCACACCTAATATCTGAATAGAACATTAATTATAAATATTACTGATTATCAAACAGGTGACATTTTTGCAGTTGTCTTTAATTGCAGAATCTTTGACTCTACTCGCGTTAAAATTGATTCTGATAAAAAATTTATTGTTAATAAAAAATACTCATCATGCATTCATTTGTGAAAGGAAAGCCACAGTTTCAGGGGCTAACAGAAATGATCAACCAGCTAAGAACTCAGAAAGGAAATGCAGAGCAGTTGAATACTGAAGTACCTCTGGAGATCTTATAGTCCAACACCCCTGCTCAAAAAGCAGTTGCCTAGAGAGGGTTGTTCAGGGCTGTGTCCAGTCAGGTTTTGTAGATCTTCAAACATAGGGACTCCACAAGTTCTCTGGGCAATGTTCTTGCCATATTTTTCCTTTTGTTGCCATGCCAGGCTTTTTTTCTTATGTGTGATTTCCTGTGTTTCAGCTTGTGCCCATTCCCTCTTGTCCCATCACTGGATGCCACTGGGAAGGGTCTGATTCTGTCATCTATGTTTGTTTACACACACACACACACCCACCCCCAGCCTTGACTCTGTGAACTGATCCAGCTCTCTTAACCTCTCCTTCTATGAGAGATGCTCCAGTCCCCTAATCACTTCATGGTCCTGTGCTGGAATCTCTCCAGTATAGCGATGTGGCTTTTACTGGGGAGCCCCCAAGTGCACTCAGCACTCCCCTATAGATGAATATAAGTAGACTATTAGAGTTATAATAATACAATTCAAAGATACTGGTGTTTTATTTCTGCTTTATAATGCTTAGGACTTGGAACACCATCAGTTATTACCAGCAAGGCAGCCTGTAGAGTGGCACGTAAGAATTGAATTGGTGTTTTGCTGGATGCATGAGGCAACCTTTTCCCTGCACTCATCTTCCATAGGGAGCTCAGCTGGATGTCTTTGTCCAGATTTGACACTCCAGGAGTCATTTGGGAGAATCAAAAGAAAACGGAGAGTGGTAGGAAAGGAAGCAGAAGGAAGGATTAAAGGAGCTGTGATTATTTGGGCTAAAGCGGATAAGATGAAGCAGGAATGGGATAAGAGTCTTCAAATGGAAAAAGTAAAGATGGATATTTAGTCAAAGCAAAGTTAGAAACTCATTGCTATTGGGGGAAAAAAATGTAGTTGATTGCTTTTCATTAGTAAAGCTTTCTCTGTAGAAGTTTTAAAAACAAGTCTGCTGATGAAAATAAGTTGTCAAAAAAACCCATGAAAGTTTGCAGAAAAAGGGCAATAAATTTTAGTCATTCCACTTATATTTACTAAGCAGTGTCTTAAAATTCCTAAATTATCATTTCGAAGTCTCTGTGTGTTTGTTGTTGTGTTTTGTTTTTTACTACTTATGCCAGAGTGGAAATTGACTGCTTATAAAGTAATAAGTAGTTTGAAAATTTATTGTTCGTTTCACTTGTTTTTACACATTTCCAAACGTGAAACTTTTTAAAAACTATAAAATTCTGTATTTTTCTTTATATTAAGAACATGCTATGCAAACACAAATATTGTGGTTGATACACTGAAATGGATTCTTTTTTTTTTTCCAGAATGAATTCTTCTGTTTCATGTAGTGAAATGAGACCTGGGATTTACTTCATTTCAGGAAGGTAATATAACCATTTAAGGTAGATATTTAGCCAGTGATAGGGTCTGATATTAAGAAATGTTCTCTTCTTGAGAAGCAGAGGAGCCAGTGATGTGTTTAAATGGCCCACAAGAAAATACCTCTCAAAGATTTACTATATTTTAATTAGACTGAGATACAGGATTTTGCAAAACATGTCCTCTAAAATACCTATATACTGCAGATGATTATTTTATAGATATAAAAAAAAGTGTTTCAAGATATTCCAATACTCCTCATAGCATTTTTCAGTCTGACCTTTAAATCTCCCTTGAAGGAAATCAGTGTTTGAAGAAAAGCAGATTTCCAGAAGACTTAATGATAGTTCAGGAGTTAAATCTACATTGTAAATACAGATGTGTTGTCATCTTGGGGAGGAGTTTAATCCATGATGGTTTTTAAAGTTCAATGAGTTGCAAACCAGAGAATTACAGAGGAGACTATTTTCCTGTTCTGCTCAGACTTCTGTTTCACCAAATAAGAGGAATGCTTAGAAATAAGGACAGAAGAGAGGGAGAAGGTCATATCTGCCTAGGCAGTGAAGCCTGGAAGTCAAGTATGGATTTTTCACTCCAGCTAAAAACCAATTTATGACAGAGATTTCTACACATGAAAGTATTTGCCTGCAATGGTGGAAAAGCAGGTAGAGGGTATATACAGAGGCTTAGATTGTAGCAGTTTATCATTTGTGTTGAATACACAGAGCTGTTCTGATTAAGTCTTGATTTGAGTGAAGACGTGTAATCATTAAGATGATTACATTGTCAGCTTTTGTATGTAGTTGTTGTGGCTGCTGAAAAGAGAGCACGTTTAAAAAAAGCAGGAGAGACTGTTTTAAAAACCTGTGCATCTTGCAGAAAGCCTTCCATATAGAGAATGTCCTTCCAAGCAATAAACTGCTAGCACAACTCTTCACTGCTTCTATTCCACATTGCAGCAGATTTTCAGAAAGTTAACAGGTCTGTAAAAACTCCTCAAGCATCATGAATTGAGAAGGTTTTTGGTACCATATAGATTTGCAAAGTTATGGAGAGGGAACTTCATAGATATACATTAGAAAGATACATCATAGAGAATCTCTCTCAAAAAGGTAGGACTCCTAGAGCAGCTGGGGTGATGTGGTGATGTGTGGAAGTTTTGCAGATTATTTTAATTACAGAACAAACCTTCCTACTAAGTGAAATAAGTGTTGCCTTTTAAGTACACTTATGCTTGGTGGTTGCTCATAATGCTGGTGGATGGAGTTTTACCTTCCAAAGAGAAGAGTATTTCATGATGTTCACTGCACAGCTTGTTATCAGAACCCTGCAGCAGTGAGGCAAATGTGTCCAGTGCAATCTTTGATATGGAGATTGGATGGCAGAGCAGGTTACAGCTGAGATAATAAATGAGATGCTCACTACTACATATAACGTGTGGTTTGCAGGTTGTTTAATTTTCTACCTGCTTTCAGTGTAAGAGCATTACAAGTTTATCACTAACTTCTGCCTCTCTTAACAATTCCTGCGCGTTACAGTTGTGTAGGTTTAATTAGCTGCTTCTGCTTCACTTTTCTCATGTCATGTTGTCTTTTTCATTAGATTTCTCTTCTTCCTTTGTGTTAGATGTTTGCACAATTCATAGCTTTAAGCAATGTGGGCTATAATTGGGATCTAAAGTTGGAACATGTCTTCAGTTACCGTTTTGTTAATTCCTTTTATTTTCCTGTCAAAACCGTATGTTGTTATGTGTTGCCAGTGAAGTGAAAGAGAAGTCAAAGGTAATCCACATCAGGTTTTTTGCTTCTAGCAAAGCTTTTTGTCTTTAGACTTGTTTTCTGTTATAAATGTTCTGTGAAAGTAGCCATACTATTTTCATTTTGCATGTTACAGAATGCTGGAGGCTTTTAAGCTTGGAAAATCTAATGTATCAATGATGCAATTTTCTCAAATTCTGTACAACTCCTTTATCACTCTTTTTCCTTTCACATAAAAACTTATTCTTAAATAATACTGAGCTGGGATACAATTAGTGAGAACAACTGAGCTGTAATTCTACTAAAGTTGGTAAGTTAAAAGGTTTAGAAGACAACAGAAGGCAGGAGCAGCAGGCTGGAAGCTGGAGAACATGACTGAAAACAGGAAGGCCAGTCCCAGGGTACAGATTGTTTATCAGGTATATGAAACAGGCTTTGGTTTTCTCTATGCTGTTTGGAATGACTGTGGGGACAGATCAAGCTTTGGTTCTGAACAGTGCTATATTAAGGTGGAAAGGTGTGGAGCCAGCAGTCTGCTGCAAAGCTCTAGTCTTAATATGCTGAAATTCTGGAAAATTTAAATAAATGCAGTAGGTAGCTATGGGTGATTGTTCTGCTGATCTAAAAATCAAGTCACTTGCAGGAGTAATCTTGTTCCTCATCCATTCTGTGCCATTTTTCACACTATAAAAAATCCAAACCCAACTCTGAAAAACTTCTCTGTAAACCATCTGATGTCTTTAGGATTTGAACAGAACTCTGTCATAGTGACAGATACTTGGCTTCCAAAAATTTTCTCTTTCGTTATGCAAATAGGTGTGCTTTCAGGAGATCCTGGATGAGTACTGCCATCAGTTTATCCAGCTAGAGTGAACTTTGTAAGTTTTCTGCTTGCGTGTTAAGTTCAAACATAGGATTCGTTGGACCATGTAACAGATTTGGGCTGTGATAAAGCCACTAAAGTTAACTTAGCTGAAGATAAGTACACTGTGAGTTATGAGATTCTAATTCTCTGCCTACTTCTGCTGCTTCTGGCATGTTTTGGACTTTAATTTACTTATTTGTTAGGTACTGTAGACTGTAATTAAGAAAAATCTACAATTCAAAACACAGGGAGATTAATTTCTGCTGCTGCCATGTGGGATGAGATGTCCTTAAAGTTAAGGATGGAAAATGAAATGGCCTTGATAATGGAAGATATGTTTTCAGTTTTGTAAGAGGTTGAATAGCTTTTCTGATACAGTAAATTAACAACCAGCTGATCTGCTGAAGAGCTACTTAAAAGGGCTGTGTTTGATTTTGATAAAGTGATTTCCATTTATTTATTTATTCCTGAAATGGCCATTAAAATGAAATTAATTGCAATAACATGCTTGCCACTGGATGGGAACTGAATCTCAGCAAGTGTTTGGGAATTGGATTCAAGTTGAATAGAAGCTGAGCAATCAGTGTTTTTCTTTGGCAGTCATAATCCCAGGCAAGCACTTAGACATATTGACCAGAGCACATTACGACAGCTCTTCTATGGTTTCCAGCTCTGTCTTCTTCCATGGCTGTGACAACAATTCTGACAATGTATTTGGTTTTACATCTTCTCAACATCAACTTCAATCATCTTGAAGAGTCAGATCTTTATGGTTTGCTTCAGCTACTTAGGAATGCCCCCTTGATTTTCTGCACACAGTTCTTTACCCTCTTTCAGAATCCATGTAGCTGTGTGCTAGACAAAACAAAGGTTCTGCTACCAAACTGTGTGGATTTGCAAAAGGATTGCTTTCTGAGTTAAAAAAAAAAAAAGGTAGCTACTCAATTTAAAAACATGGGTAAGATTTACAGGTTAAAGAGAATATTGGGTGTTTTGGTTTTTAAAGGTTTGAAAAAGAAAATTTAAATTGATTACAGTTGAATTGACTGTTGTTTTGTAAGGTATTTATAGATCAGTTGCATGAAGTAACTCTCTGGTTCCAGTATTAAGATGCTAAAGGATAAAGTAAGCTGAAATTTATATATTTTATACAGTAACCTATTCTGGAGTCAGCACTGATGTCCAAGATATAAAAATATTAGTACAGAACCAAACCAAAATGCCAGTAAATGATACTTTGAAAAATGTTTTTTCAGTGTTTTGTCAATTGACATCTAGATTCGAAACTCCAACGGGAAACAAATATAACAGATTCTGGTAATATCTAATATGCTGTTAATGTTAATAATAAAATAAACACAGCATCTTTATTACAGACCAGCTATGTATAAAGTTAAATAGGAGATTTTAAATGGAAGGAAGAACTAATGTGTTGTTCCAACAAATAAAGGGCTGGAAAAATAGCAGAAAAGCATGCTGAATTCAAATGCAAAGAAACTTATTTCAGAAATAACAAAAGACTTATTCTGTCTGTCTTATATATTAAAGCAGAACACCAGATTAAATAAGGAAGTTAATTTTCCCTTGTAAAAGCAGAGATCTTTCAAAAAGTAAGTAGCTGGAGTAGAAGGCCGAATTTTGAAACCTAGATCACTACTATTACAGTTAAAAATAGGCTTTGAGCAACACACTCATTGGCTTGGCAGTTTGGAGGACTGGTTTTCCTTTTTATTGATGGACCATATAAAACAAAGATAAATACTTTTAAATTACACATTTTTAAGTTACTCATGTATACATATCTACGTAGCATCTATAAATGATGTGGTACATTGTTCTGGTTTTGGTGGGAGAGAATCATAGGAGCACATTACGACAGCGTTTCTGGGTAGCCAGGAACTAAAGCCAGGGCAGTTGCCCGGAGGTGGCTACAGGTGCACCCCAGACCATAGACACCATGCTCACTTTAAAGTGGGAATTTTCCTAGGAACAGGGGCTCCTGCTCCTCCTCTTCCTCCCCATCCTGCAGGGGCTCACTTACCATTCTGCACCTGAGGATCTGCTTTCCTGTTTATAGTGACTTCTGTACATTCTCTGGGCCGAGTATAACTTTATTTACTTTGTATTGGCATTGGTAGGAGTTGTGCTGTTTCTTTAAATCTGTTCTCATTTCAACCCACAAATCTCCTTTCCTTTTCTGATCCCCCTTCTGTGCTGGGGAGGGGCCACTGGGCAATAGAGCAGCAGCTGTAGTTTAGCCCTGGATACAGGCTAACTGGAGACAGACGTGCAGATCCATCCCCTGCTCCACAGAGCATTTGCATCGTTTGATTCATGGCAGGACTCTTGCACCCACTTAGAATGTGGGTTCCAACGTAAGCATCTTTTGGCAGTGTTTTTACCAGTATTGCAGGTGGTCATGCAGCAGCACAGTGTGAATCCTGTGCTAAATGTTACAGATTCAGCTGGAGCTCAAGTGTCACTGGGTGAAATTCCAGAATATATGTTGATATTCCTGTGCAGAAATATCTGACTCCAACAGTTTTAGTTTAGTTTTTGGTGTTTTTTTTTTAATGTCAAGTTATCTTGGTTTAAAAAAATAATTTGGAAAAGAATTGAAATATTGCTTAAAAGGCATCATCACTAGAACAGAGAAGTTGAAGAGTACTTGATGTTCAAAAAGTTGGGTTTGAAGCAGAGAAGAAGGGGCAATGGCACCGATGTGGCATATTTTAGAAGAAGCAGAGTACAATGGAGTTAAGAATCAGAAAATCACTTTGGGAAAGATTGTGAAAAAACATGTGCTGAGTCTGTTTTGTTCTGCTCCAGTTTCCTTGGCCAGATTGAAATAGATGCAGAGATTGTTAATGTTAGAGAGAGAGGAGTTCTACCAAGAGCTGTGTCATTACACCAGACATTACATTTACACATCTTGAGTGGAGCAAGTGCTGCCAGTAATGATAGGAACTTCATACTGTGGGATGCATTAGTCATTCGAGTCCTTTGCTCTGGATGAAGCAACAGGAGGGTACAGATTAACTGGTCCAAGAGAATAGCCTTGCTATAATTAAGCATGAATTGATACATTCAAATTAAATAGAAGGGTAAACAAAACCAGGTTGGTTACTAAGTTTTCTAATTCCACAAGAGCAGACTGAGAAATTACGGAAACTAATTAGCGAAGTCAACAAGATAGAAGTGCCAAGGAGCTTAATGTTAAGGAGCTTTGGGTTCTCAAGTCAGGACTTCAAAATCTATCCAAACTGCAGTAAAAACAAGGAAGCAGCAATTTAAAGAATGTGGAAATGTCTCTTCAATATCTGTTTAAAAAAACAAATTATCTAGAGGGTAACATATTAAAAAGTTAAGATGGAATTAATCTACAGAGATCTCTTTCTTGAAGGTAGAATGGTAAAGGGATGATGGAGCTGCCCCCAGCTCAGGCCAAATTATGCCTTACAAAGGACATTTTGGCCAGTGGATATGAGCCATAGAAATACGAAGCGCAAGTAAAGAAATTAGTACGTAGTTTGATGAAACAGACAAGTTCTCATAACTGAGTTCCTTCAAATACATCCCCCAAATCAGTTCTGTTTTGAGCCTAATTTCAGTAAGAATACTGATATCCAAGGCAGGCAGGTTAGTGGCAGGTTTAAACCACCCCTGCCTTACTGGCCTCAGAACAGCCTGTTAAGTCTGGCATTCTACTCTCCCATAAACAGATAGTTGTAACAGTCCCAAAAATAAACTCCTAGGTAGTCAAAGCAGTCGAAACAAAATCAGACATGATGACAGACAGATTATTTTACAGTAAAAGAACAGCTGTCAGAGAGATTTGTGATGTGCTTCATACATTCTGATTAGATGAATGTTTTGTCTTTGCCACTCTAACATTTATATTTACTTTTTTTTTTATTTGACTACACATAGATTAACAAGTATTGCTTTTAGAGGGTCTTATTTCTTAAATATGGAACACAGTTTAGCTTTTTTTTCTCTGATCTCTCTGCTTTGGGCATAAGTATAAAGCTCAATGGATTTTGAAGTTGCCATGCTAGAAATAAGGCAGCTTAACCGTAAATACGATACCGTAATGTAAGATGGGAATTCATAACCTACTTACCTTCTCTTTACAACATGTAATGAGTAATACACATTTTGGCATACATCTATCTTTTCTGGAAGCTTTTAGCATCTCTTTTAGTACCTTTCAACAACTGTATGGATTTTCCTGTACATAGGCAGCTGGTTTTGGGGTACGTTTTCTCCAGATTTACAAGCAGTTCAGTGAAGTTGTCAGGATCAGCAGTTCCAAAACAGCTATCATTACAGATAGAATGGGAATTGCAGAAACATCCTCGTATATCAGGTCGAAGAGGAATCTTTCATAATTTGAGATTTTAATATTTTAAAGCAGTACATTAGGTCACACATTATTTAAAGCACTCAAATTTATTACGTTCATGCATTTTCTTCCACTGCTACCGAGTTCCTAAATAGTATTGCTTCTGTTTTACTGCAAACCTCTTTTTGCTCTACAACATCCTGGACTCGGCTGCTTCACTTCAGAGTTTACCAAAAGCCCTCAGTCATTTCAGAGAACCTTCAAAATTTCCATTTAAAGTCAGAAAAAAACCCTCTGATTGATTGCAGGAACTGAGATTTGGTTGAAAAGAAAAAAAAACAAACCACCTCTTCAGGAGAGAAGACAATGATCTTACAGTTGAGATAGGTGTCTAACTGTTTTAGTCCTGACTCTGGCCCAGGTGAACCTTCTGATCTTACTTAACAAAGATGATTATTAGGATATTCAGGAAGTACTTATCCTGTTCTTCCTTAACCTGGGATGATTTTCCACACGATTAACTTCCAAACTCTTTTGAAGCTAGCACTTAAAAAACCCATGTAATTCTGAAGGACAAGGTGCACCTGTAACTGTTTTCCTCAGTTGAAATGATGCTTAGATTAGTTTCTGTTATTAAAACCTTGGAACTCTCTATAGAGGCTTGGTTTGCTCCACGGTGTCTCAACTGTATTCAGATCTCTGAAGTCTTTTAGTTTGCTAAAGCTATAGGAAAGAAAGAGCAAAATTAAGTGTCTTTGACCTTTATTAATCAAATTATTAGTTATGATTTTAATTGTGAGAGAATAAAAAGGCACAGAAGTGGAGTTTTGAAATTGCTAAATAAATGGGATTATTCTTACACTCCTGCTGGGGCAGCAGTTAAATACCCTTGTTCTGCAGCAGTGCTACTGTTTGCACTGTAGTTTTGGTCTTAATGGCAGAACTGAATGCTTTATGGCTTGCAATGCAGTGTTTCTCTGAATAATACATCACTGTTCTTTTAGTGCCAGCTCTGACCTTTTCTGATTGAAATTGTAACATATCATCATAAAATAATGTCAGTGTGGTAGAGAATCTTCTGCCCTGTGAAGAGTGATTCTACATATGGATCTTTAGAGTTAGGTGGCTCTGATCATAATGACTCTTCACTTACAAAAGGGTGACACTAACATGACAAACTGTCTTGAAATAACACCAATACACTGTCCTAGAATAAATATGTGCTTTCAAGAGCTCTGCTTCTGGAAATTTCTCAAGATCCAAAGGAGGCAAGCACATACTGATGAGCGCTCTCAAAGGTAAACCCAGGAGCATCTCTTCAAAGAGATTCTGTTGTCCTTGATATTAGTCAGAATGAATATTGAAATGAGGTCTTCCTTTAAAGATAGTGGAGATTTCCACATCAAACTGCTTTGAAAGCTCCCCACTGCTCTACGCACATCAGGGTTTTTATATAACAAAATGTATTCTGGACAAAATGCTTGCTGTCATTTTTCCCCAGTGTCTGTCTGGAAAACTGTTAAATTTTCCTGTAGTTTGTATCCACTTTGAACTGGCACTAGATATATGAAGAAGCTCTTTGGATTGGATTTCTTGCTGTCAAATAATTTAGTTTTTGCTTCGTGTAGTCCTTTGGTGTATGGCTTTGCAATAAGGCAGTGACTCTGAAGTCCTTTTGTTTATTACAAATTCCAGAGAAGGGAAGTGGTTTTCTTTGAAGAAAAAAGGTAAATTAGCATGTATCTGTGCTGCACTCCCCAGACTTGGCCTGTAGTATTCCCCTTTCCCTTGCCACTCGTGCCTGCATATAGACAGATATTTTAAAATATTATCTATAGTATTGAAAGAGGGAGAAGGAGAATACAAATCTCTGAGGTGGTACATGGTCCCCGGGGAAGCTGGAATGGTATTTTCTCAAGCATCAATAACTTCAAGATCTGATTTTTAGAAATATTTTTACCTTCTTTCCTTCCTTCCTCCCTCCCTTGTGTGTTTATTAGTAATTTGTGTCATTTAAAGCACAGTCAGCTGATTCTCTGTGCAACTGCGTAGCTCGGTGTTGCACAACACATACAAAACTTATCTCTGACTTACAGAACTTGTATATATGAGTTATGAAAAGAAGCACAGTGAATTTTTTCCTTTCCTTTTTCCCCTTCTCTATCATGTCATGCCTGCACTTAACCTTTACTTATTTAATCCCACTTTACTCATAATTGCATGCTCTCTACTCCATTCATTTGGCATCATTCAATTTTTGTGCAATCTTCATATTTTTGCAGTATTGGAAAGTAATCTTGCAAAAGTTTCTGATGTTGCTTCTGCTTCCATTATGACACAAGAATAAAAAATATCACCAAGGAAACAGTAGACTTCAGAGACAATTTATTCTTTTAAGTCAGACCAAAGTTTAATTTAGATGAAAATCCTGGAAGACATAATTCCTCACAAAGTCAGTAATGTTCTTCTCATTACCTGGTAATGATAGTCTAATTCTATCAAAAGGAATTTTTAATAATACAGCTGCATGTCTGAAACTTCACAATTTAGAATGAAGATGACACTATCCAAAGCTTAAGAAAACACATTAACCAAAGCTGGAATATATCACCAACAAAGAACATTGTCATTTTCTCAACTAATATTTCACCTTTCCAGCCTCATCCCAATATAGCTTTTACATTTTTAGGCTGTAGCATATAAGTGATCAGATTGTCCAATCCCTCAGAAGGGGCAGGAGAGGTCACATTTAGAAGTTTGCTTTAACTTGTAGCATTCTTCCTTGTTTTCTTTGTATCTCTCAAGTACTGTTCTGTTTTTTTCTGTGTAGCTTTACCGTATGAAACACTGTGTTACTGAGACAAGTGCTAATTCCTGGGGATGGATTAGTCCTTAGTTAATACTTGTAGATTGTCCACTGCAGTGTGTCTTACAGGTTACTGCAATCAGCTGGTGACTGGTTCAGGTTTAGGTTCCATGCTGAACGAGGGAAAGACACATGACAGTCTTTACAGTTTGTGCTCTGTTGTCTTGCCAAGTATGAAGATGTCAGAAGTCAGTGTAATAGAAACGTATGGTACTGCAGTGCTGAATATGGGTCTGTACAGTGAAGACTGTTCAAATGAACAGTTTTATACAACTAAAGGAGGATGCCAACACTGAAATAAATAACACATCAAATAAATGCAGTGTCAAAACATACAGAACTATAACCTTCTTATAGAATAGTGTATGAAAACCCCATTGTATTAGAAAAACATTCTAAAAGGGATGTGTTCTTCCTTTATATCATTAAAATGTGTGAGTACTTAAAACTGGAACCCAGGAGTCAGTCTTGTGAATCGATTTGCAGCTCTGACATGGCTGGATTTCAAAATGTTTGGCTTATATTTCAGGTTATTAATTTGATAGTGTTAACTGCATTCATAGGCTACAAAATTTCAGCTTGAGTTATAAAAAATGTGTTGGTCTCCTCTAAACTCTAAACCACACTTGGTAAAACAGGGAAATCTATCAAACTTTTAATCTTCAAACTATGAAATTACTATTTTCTTAGAACATTTTTCCTTTTATTATTATTTCTCCTTTTTTAAAAGCAAAATATGGGAAGGTTCCAGTTCTTTTTGATTATTCTTCCATACACTGAGTTAATATAGAAAAGGCTGCAAGTTAACACTTCATTTTACATTCCTTTAATAAAGAAAATAAATTTTGTGATTCATTTTATGGCCCCTTAATAGTGCTACACATTGGCTACAGCTCAGGCAGAGCTGAATTTTCTTTAGAATGACAGAAATTTAACCTTAGAATGTAACCCTTTATAAGCAGATTCTAACAATATTCATTTTAAAGCCTGAGTTTTCATCTTAATTTAGTAAGCTGTCTTGCCAGGAAAATTCAATGTGAATTCCTTCCAAGTAATTTGACATTTTTTTAATTCCCCAGTTATTCTGCCCACGTTAGTGTAAACTTTTTGTTTGCCTTGAATGTAGTCTTCACCCATCTCCTGCACGATTTCAATAAGACCCAGACGTGTTTTGATGAAGTATCTGCATCCTCTTACAAGTGAGGACTCAGACTATGGAGAATGTCTGTCCCCTCACTTAAAAATAGGCTAGTCAGTAATAATAGTAACAAAGGAGGAAGGATCTGTTGTACCAATGACAGCACTTCATTGTAAGTATTTTGTAGAGCTGTAGTTTTTTGTGGTAGTGATAGCTCTTCCCATAGCCACGTCTGGAGAAGTCTTTGCTTATCACAGAATAATTCTTTCACAAGACACTACTTATCTCTGAAAGGTTGAAGCTGAAACCTGTAAATTTAAGTAAGACCTGTGGGGTTGATGCTGCAATTGTTTCCCTTTGTAAACTCTTACTTTCAGTCTGTTTCTTGATTATGACTGAAACTGTGCTCTTGTAATTAGGGAAAAAAACACCGTGGATGTAAGGCAGGTTTGTGAGTTGAGAGAGCACTGCTTGGAGGAAGAAGTAAACAATAATCCATTGAACTGGTGGTTGCATGCAGTTTATGTATAAATTTTTAAGAGGTGAAATTTTAAAGCCAGTAATTTGTGGTAAAACATGACCCATCTGTGTTTTGATTGTAGAGTTAATTCACTTTTGGTTTGTTCCAAAACAATTAGTAATGACTGAATATTTGCAGAATGTACAGAAGAAAAAAAAAAAATCTCAAATTCAATTTTGGATATCTAAACACGACAATTTTTTTGTTGTTGTTGTTGTTCCACACAGGTCAGCTTAATATTTAGCTGTCTGGTTTAGTTATCTGTTAGGAACAGTGAGTGAGATTTGTCAGTTAGTGTATTTTGTTCTTTACGTCAGGAAAAGTTGTGTGTTGATCTTGAAATACAGATCCCAGAGAAATGTGGTTTGTGTTTGTATATTTGTATATTTTATATAATCAGGAGTTCCTTACGAGTTCATTACGCTGTCTGAAATCAGCTCCTAAGAGAGATGCCTTGATGAAGGAGCTTTTAGAGTTACTACACAAGAGATGTGTTTCTTCACAAATGAGAACAAATGCCATGTAGTTTGGACACTGTTGTCAGAAAAGGTCCCATTGTGTTATAAAATATTCATTCTGGATAACTTTTAACAAACACACAGGCTAAAATATTAACCTATGGAAATAATTCAGTGGATAATCCTGAGTAGCAAGAAATAATTAAGCTAATTTAGTGACCTGGAAAGAGGCTTAATTCTCAGTCTCACTGTCCTTTCTTTTGCTCAAACAAAAGTGATACTAACTTGAAAACTATCACTTATTTAAAGCTGTTAAAGGGAAATTAGGATTTTGCTAATTTTTTTCAGGTAAAACTGGGCCATATTTTTTTCAGCACTATCATAGATATCTGAGACAGTTGAAATAAGCAGTGCTATCTGAGGGGATAGAGGTGATGATCACGAGGAAAGCAATCAGAGAGACTTCCAAGCCTCCTTGATTAGTAGAGGGCAAATACATTTTAAAGGACATAAATCTAAGGAGAAGTTGTTGTGAAGTGGAAAACTGCCTTAGTAGCAATATGTTTGGAAAATCAACTTTGGATTTATTATAGTTAAAAACCCTCAGGCTCTCTGCCTAACACACATATGATATGGAGAAACTTAACAGATGCTTTACTAAGGGACTTGAATATAAATCAGTTTAGGAGCATTAATCTGTGCAGAGCTGAGTTTAGGTTTTTTTCTGAAGAAAAAACTTCTGAATTAGAGGAGTTAAACAAGTGTTATTTTCCACTCATCCCACTGTGAATTGCATAAGGTTTTATAATATAAACTGTTCAGGGAGCAAGCTATCTCTGGTAGCATTAAATCTGTGTGTGGATAGCATTGATTCAGCATATTCCTACTGGATATGACTGTATTTTTGTAAACATCTCTTCTACTAGCTCCATGATTTGCTTTGTCAGCTAATCTTTTCCCTTTCTGTGAATGTAAAAAATAGAAATAGATCATTTTAATATGATGATAGACAACAGCAATGGTTCTCCTTCAATACTTACTGAGCCACTGCGTGCCAGAAGTGAAATTTGGCAGCTTTGCAATTAAACATTACCTCTCCTAAGCACCACCTATCATAACACAGTGAAACATTTTAGAAGTGGAACTATTTTTTATGTGCTTGGTTTGAATTGCTTGTTGAGCGTGGTATTATACTGGACAAAACATTTTAAGAGTTATCCACAGTGAACCATTTTGAGGTCTAGGGAAACTACAATTTTAGGTAAAAATATTTCAAGTGTTGCTATCTGAAAGTAGTATAAAATAGAAACAATGCTCTTGGATTCTCTCAGTCTTCAGCCGTGTTAGAGATTCTACCTGTTGCCCTCTTCTTCAGCTCTGATTCCTTTTCCAGTTAACTACTTCCAACAAAATGACTACAGGCAGGAATCACTCTGTCTTCAGCACTGAGAATTCAAAAGTGGTTACAAGAATTTGCTTTTGCCCTTGTTATGTTTTGAGGCCTGTTGTTGCTTTGGGGATCATTTCCAAGCAGTTTTACTGTCCTTTTCACCCATTCTGGGTCACTCTACATTTCTCAGCATCTTCACTTCAATGTCTCTTCCTTTTAATTGGCATTAGCTTATCATTCTTAAACTAGTCTTGTATATTAGTTTATAAACCATGGCATGTGTGGTTTCATAAATGTATATTAATTCCAGAATGTGGATAGGATTTGTAGAATTAAAAGTTGTGTGGGATTTTTAAGTATTCATATATTTAGGTAGTAGTAGAATGATAAGCAGGAAATATTTCTGGGTTTAGGCTTTTTCATTTTTTATTTGATTCCTTTGAATTGCTTGTTGAGTGTGGACAAAACCCAAAACAATTGGAATTATCCACAATGAAGCATTTTGAGGTATAGTAGTAACATTAGAAATGGGAGATTAATGGATAAAATAATATAAATTATACATTTTTGCTTAAGGGTTCAACGACATAAAGCAAGGTTAAGAGGGAGGAATCTAAATGAAAATGCAAGAATTCTGCAGCTTCCTGGAGGAGAATGCCAAGAGAATACTAAAAGCTTTATTTCTGGAAGGATCGTGTGTATTTCTGTTGCCACTAAAAATGTGTGTTTCAGTGTTCTTTTGATACTGTAGAATTAGGAAGAGCCCTTACAAAAAATCCTGATTTTAATTTTCTTCTTGCTCGAGACTAGAATTGGAATCCTTTGCTCTGACCTTTTTAAGTATCTTACACTCTGTGCTTATCTTTATGTCCATGGAGCAAAACCTAAAATGTATCCATCACAAATCCATAGCTGGTTAGCAGTTCTCATCTTTGTCATGCCTTAGCTGCAGACTTACCCTATAAGCGTGTGTTTTACTGATGACTGAAGTGTTTTCATCTGTTCCATTTGTAGAAAGGAGGTTTCTTTTCATAACAACATTATTAGCATGATAAATGGTTGTGAAATGAAGTATAGATTTCAGACAAGATTTAAGTTTTGAAAAAAGCCAGGAAGGAAGAAATTCATAGCAGCAGACCAGACTTCAGAATCAGTAAAATGTAGGCTTGGAAGCATCTCTGGAGACCATCTGGTCCAACCTTCTGTTGAAAGATTATCCCTGTCAAGCTAAGGATAGAGTATTTCTAGCAAGGGAGATTCCACTACTACTCTGTAACTTATTTCAGTGTTGTCTTTCTCTTGCTATGTATTGTTTTCTTATTTTCAGACCATTATTTCCCCTGAAAGAACTTGAACCCATTGCCTCTTGTCCTTTCAGTGTGCATCCTTATGAAGAGCACCTCCATCATTTCTTTAATAACCTTTTGGGTACTGGAAGCTTGTGATTTATCAGGTTTATCCTCAAGCCTTCTCTTCCCTTGGATGGACAAAACAAATTATTTTGTCCTTCCTCCTCATGCCGAGTGCTCTCAGCATCTGATCTCAGTGACTCTCTGTTGAACCTTCTCCATTTTTTATGGTATTTTTGAAACTGGGAGGAAAAAAACTGGACACAATGTTTCAGGTGTGGCCTGAGACATGTTGAATGGGGTGGAACAATCACATCCCCTGATCTTTGTGGCTGTTCTCTTGCTCATGTAGCCCAGGATGCTGTTGACAGTCTTGGCTGCCAGGGCATATTTCTGTCCTGTGCTGAGCTTGCTATTCACCAGGAACTTCCAGGTCTTTTCCAGGAGGGTAACTTCTCAGCCCATACAGTTGTGTATGATTATTCCATCCCAGGTGTAGGATTTCACATTTATCTTTACTGAATCTCATGCAGTTCTTGCTGGCCAGATCTTCCAGCCTGATGAGGTTTTTTTTAACTCCTGATTTAGTATTGTCTGCAACCCTGGTGAGATTTCATTTGCTCCCATCGTCGAGCTTATTCATAAGGATATTGTCTACTTTGTGGATCTAGTGCTGATGCCTGAGGAGTTTGACTGGATAGGATTTCCTTCTAGGATACATAAATACTTCTTATATCCAAGTGTGAATGCAGACTGTGCTCACTCCTTGTCAAGGTGAAACCCCTGTCAGTATCCCTCTCCAAGTGGAACATGGAGCTATACAGCCAACACAGAGGAGTAAAAGAGGAAGTTCTGGGTGTATAAGCAGTTGGGTTTCTGATAACAATAACACCATAGAAACTGTAAATAGATCAGATTCTTTTCAGATTTACAAGAATACAATTTAGTTCAAGTATTCACAATAAACTGAGAAGAAATAATACACACTACCTCCTACTTCTTTGGACAGTTACCCAAGATTAGTAAGAATCTGTTTCCAGGGTGATGTGAGTCTCCCTGTTGACATAAGGATTCATAGAGCAGTTCTCAGCACTAGGCAACTAGGGGCAAGGACTTTCAGATCTGCCATCTGATGTTATTTGGCCATATTTAAATAGGCTAGAAGCAGAAAGCCTAGCCATGCTAGGGTCTGTTGACTCTGATGGATGTCTCTTTCTTCTGCTTTGTACAGATACTCAGCTGGCCTAAAAATGAGTAAGGTACAGGGGTTAGGTTATCACGTGGAATATAGTATATCCAGGTGCCAGAACATGTTTAGCTAACGTGTAATGTGAGCTAAAGTCCTCTGGAGATGTTGAGGAGCTTCATGCAGAAAAATGAACCATGTTGTTGTTGGGAAATACGGGGAATCACTGCAATTGGTTCCATTTCACTTGGATACCTCATCCCAAATACTGAGATGTTGAGTGAAAAAAAAATGTTCCTTCCTTCTTTCTCTGAAAGTATTTTTTCACCCACTTTGAANAATCAGTAAAATGTAGGCTTGGAAGCATCTCTGGAGACCATCTGGTCCAACCTTCTGTTGAAAGATTATCCCTGTCAAGCTAAGGATAGAGTATTTCTAGCAAGGGAGATTCCACTACTACTCTGTAACTTATTTCAGTGTTGTCTTTCTCTTGCTATGTATTGTTTTCTTATTTTCAGACCATTATTTCCCCTGAAAGAACTTGAACCCATTGCCTCTTGTCCTTTCAGTGTGCATCCTTATGAAGAGCACCTCCATCATTTCTTTAATAACCTTTTGGGTACTGGAAGCTTGTGATTTATCAGGTTTATCCTCAAGCTTTTTCTTCCCTTGGATGGACAAAACAAATTATTTTGTCCTTCCTCCACATGCCGAGTGCTCCCAGCATCTGATCTCAGTGACTCTCTGTTGAATCTTCTCCATTTTTTATGGTATTTTTGAAACTGGGAGGAAAAAAACTGGACACAATGTTTCAGGTGTGGCCTGAGACATGTTGAATGGGGTGGAACAATCACATCCCCTGATCTTTGTGGCTGTTCTCTTGCTCATGTAGCCCAGGATGCTGTTGACAGTCTTGGCTGCCAGGGCATATTTCTGTCCTGTGCTGAGCTTGCTATTCACCAAGAACTTCCAGGTCTTTTCCAGGAGGGTAACTTCTCAGCCCATACAGTTGTGTATGATTATTCCATCCCAGGTGTAGGATTTCACATTTATCTTTACTGAATCTCATGCAGTTCTTGCTGGCCAGATCTTCCAGCCTGATGAGGGTTTTTTTAACTCCTGGTTTAGTATTGTCTGCAACCCTGGTGAGATTTCATTTGCTCCCATCGTCGAGCTCATTCATAAGGATATTGTCTACTTTGTGGATCTAGTGCTGATGCCTGAGGAGTTTGACTGGATAGGATTTCCTTCTAGGATACATAAATACTTCTTATATCCAAGTGTGAATGCAGACTGTGCTCACTCCTTGTCAAGGTGAAACCCCTGTCAGTATCCCTCTCCAAGTGGAACATGGAGCTATACAGCCAACACAGAGGAGTAAAAGAGGAAGTTCTGGGTGTATAAGCAGTTGGGTTTCTGATAACAATAACACCATAGAAACTGTAAATAGATCAGATTCTTTTCAGATTTACAAGAATACAATTTAGTTCAAGTATTCACAATAAACTGAGAAGAAATAATACACACTACCTCCTACTTCTTTGGACAGTTACCCAAGATTAGTAAGAATCTGTTTCCAGGGTGATGTGAGTCTCCCTGTTGACATAAGGATTCATAGAGCAGTTCTCAGCACTAGGCAACTAGGGGCAAGGACTTTCAGATCTGCCATCTGATGTTATTTGGCCATATTTAAATAGGCTAGAAGCAGAAAGCCTAGCCATGCTAGGGTCTGTTGACTCTGATGGATGTCTCTTTCTTCTGCTTTGTACAGATACTCAGCTGGCCTAAAAATGAGTAAGGTACAGGGGTTAGGTTATCACATGGAATATAGTATATCCAGGTGCCAGAACATGTTTAGCTAACGTGTAATGTGAGCTAAAGTCCTCTGGAGATGTTGAGGAGCTTCATGCAGAAAAATGAACCATGTTGTTGTTGGGAAATACGGGGAATCACTGCAATTGGTTCCATTTCACTTGGATACCTCATCCCAAATACTGAGATGTTGAGTTAAAAAAATGTTCCTTCCTTCTTTCTCTAAAAGAAGTCCCAGTATTTTTTCACCCACTTTGAAAAGTGTAGCAATTTAAACTCAAATTTTGTCAGCCATCCCATTGTTCATCCAAAAGACCCCCAAAACTTTAAAACCAGATTCATAACATTGATATCCTAAGAGGTGCTTCCAAGCCTGCCTTTGGAGATGTTAAATTTCTATCTCTGTGAAAAAACAACAGTTTATCTTTGTAAACACAACTGAAGGCTTTTATAGAAAGAGCCAATACATTTCATTATGTGTTATTTCTATACTCCCTTTTTCTTAGATTTGATAATTAATATGAGATGCCACTGCATTTCTTTCTGTAGTGATTTTAAATCTCCTTTAGTAGTTGGTCAAAGAAAATGAAGATTTATTTATATACTCGATTTACCCCCTATGGCGTGTAACCTTCACACAGTAATCAATTCTGGTATGACTATGGATCTTGAGTCTACCACTCAAAGGTCAAAAGTGAGAAAAATTGATCATCTGTTGTATACCTGTATATCAAGATATATAGTCTTTCTTCAGTGTGCCTCTCATTAACATTTCTAGAAAAACATTCTTTTAATAGAGTTTTGTCAGCTGAAGTCTAACATCCTAACTTTTTTCTTTGGAATTATCCCAGAAATTCAAAAGTACAGTTGGAAATTACGTCAAGCTATTATTACTATGAGAGGAACCCGTTAGTTACAGAAAGAGAAATCAACCATTATGTCATTTAGAAGTTTTTACAATTAAAAGTTTTATTCCTAGAGGAACTGAAAGACAATTAAATGAAATGCTAACAACAAATTAAATGCTTTATAGGTCAGTCATCCCATTAGGTCTCTTTAGGGAAGCTGTTCTCATATAAAGCATGCCATAACCTATTTGCATAATGATTCTATCTTAACTGTGCCTTCTGCTCTTTTATGGTGTGTTGTTTATCCTCGTGCATGGCTGATATAGTAGAATAGCAAAGAAAGTAAAAGCTGCTATTTATGGCAGACCAAACATTGCACCATTCAAATGTATTATGCAGGACAGTACCCAAACTGCAAATACAATTGAACACACAGACACATTCTACTCCCCCCGCCACTGCAGTAGCTTAATTGTTTGAATTATATACACTGTTACCATCATTGTTTTTGTAAGATTATAAACACAAAAGCAGTTCCAGCTAGAGGATGCAGAAGCTGGTGAAAGAAAATAAAAGGTTTCCAAAGACAGCACTAATGGTCTGAGCTTGTTTGGAAAAGCAACACCCTTTCTGTAGGGGGAAAAGAGAACAGCTTCTGAGAAATGGCCATCTCTGGTGCACCTGGACACAAATAGTCTTTCAGATTATTTGAGGGCAAGGAATTTCATAAAATGAGTCTTGATTTCTGGCTTTGGATTGCAGCTGTGTTATTTAAAAGATTGGCTTTGTCTCCACGGGCAGAATGTGAGGAGCCAAAAGCCTCGGTGTGCGGTCAGGAAGCTCTGTCTTTTCCTAATGTGGTATTTTCTGTTGTTGGTTTGATTTGGTGTTTTTTTGGTTAAACTGTGTTGTTTTCAAAAGGTAGGGAAGAAATGTGAACAAGCTTCTATTAGTAGCATTTGAACTCACAACAGTGTCAGTTTACTTCACCAGCTGTAGGGACTTCCTGATGCTTTTTTTCCTGGAAAACTAATTCAGTCACTGCCTGGTATCTAGCTTCAGAAAAGTAGTGAAGTGTCCAGAAGGACACGGTGTCTTTGCTCCACTGTCTAAGCAGAGATCCTGGATCTCAACAGTACCCGGTGAATGTGCAAGGTGTTGGATGTGTATTTTGTGGGCTGTTCCAGACTTGCTGTGATAGCCATAGGATCAGAAGTCCTTAGCAGCACAAACAGCAGTTTCTTGCAGTTTACCATCTTCAACCACTTAACTACAGAGTCAGTCAGTTTTCAGTTCCAACACAAGGGAAGAGAATTCAAGAACAGGGCCAAACCTCCTCTTTCAGTGGTAGATAACCATTAGACAGGTTTCCTTTATCACCAAGCCATCTATCAGACATAGCAAACTGTCTTGATCAAGCTTTCCCAATGTTATAGACTGCACTGCAATAAAACTTCCATTTAGGTTTTCAAAGAGAGTAAATTCTTTTGAGTATCTGACTAATTCCTGAAACTTCTTTTGTCTGGGAACTCAAGAGAGGGGCTTCATTTTCAAAAAGACCAGGCACTCAAATGTTCACAAGAGCTTCAAAACTAGATATTAAAAATAACAAGCTAAAAATGGCTTTACCTAGGAGAAGACTCTGGGATTGTTAAGGAAGAAGTTATCAATTCTTAACTTCTTAATGTTTCAAGCATCACGTTGTGTGTAGCCTTTCTGCTCTTGTGTATGTGCAGCCATGAGCTCTAGACTATCTTGGGCTATAAGCAGTGCAAGCACAGTTTTAAACTATCTTCTGCCACTCCCTGCAGACTTTTCCCTCGGGTGTCTTGGTCCTGTAGTTGGTAATACTCAGATAAGCCCCTTTTTGTGGAACTGCCCTGGATTCTGTGCCTGGAGCACTGCTGATCACACAGTTAAACTGATCCTGCTGGCTTTTCTGGGCAATGTGGATTTTGCTTTGTACGGCAGCCTCTTCATGGATGTGATCCTCTCTTGCTATTGGCATGAAGCCTTATTACTTTTTCCCAGACCTTCTTGAGAGCATGTCACCCACGCTACAGCCAAGCATAAATCAGCATCAATTCCAGTTGGAAAACTTAAAGACTGGATGTAGATGTATCAGACACAGCCAATATCTTTACTGCTGTTAGCCAAAACACAGATCTTGCTATATATGCTTTGCTGGAGTATCAGCAGGATTTGGACTCCTCTCTGTACGAAATCCTTGGAACTTGAGAATTACCTTCTAAGCTTTACTTTAATGAATATTTCCCTTTCAACTAAATGTTCATTTCTCAGCATGAATATGACACAAAAAAAATCATGCAAATTAATTAAGACGTTTCCTCCAGAGACCTGAAATATCTTCCTTCTGTTACTAAGGAACTTCAAGGAACATCCTCTGGTGGACCTGAGGAAATTAGGAACATCACTTCTGCTGTTCTGCTGTCTCAGAACTTCTCCCTCTCAATATATAGCCAGTATTTACCTTTCCTCTTCTTTCCTCTTTCCTAGTTGTGGCTGTACCAACTATAGAGTTCAGTTTTTTATTTTTTTTCATTCCTCTTCTAGCTAAGTGCATCAAAATGAGACTTATTTCTTTAGTTCATCCATATCTAGAACATTCATAGCATGCCTGAGATAGGTCTCTTTAGGTCATAGGTACCTTGCTGCTATAGTCCAAACTGATAAGTAATGAATAGATTATCTAACTTGCATCTAAATTTCTCCACTGATGGACAGCCCTGTGACCCTTCCATCTGTCAGGAATAACGTAGGTATTATCTTCCCAGTTTTGTCCATGATGCTAGACAGTAACCCTTTATGTTCTCTTTTCTGGGTGAGGCCAAGTATTCAGATGTTTAAATAAGTTCATAAACTTTTTCGTAAGTTTTCTGTACCTTACCCAGTATCTAATTGTTCAGAATACATTTTAATTTTGCATAAATCCATCATCCTTTATGCTAATGCATATTTGCTTATTTAGTGCACCTTTTTTTTTAATTTGAGTTCTCTTAGAGAAAATGCTTGCTCTTGGTACAATAAGAAAGAAAGGGCAAAGCAGGAAAAACAAATTGCCACACAAAGTACAGGCTGGGGCACATTCTGCTAGATTATGCATCTCCAAAAGACTTACTCTGGCAGTACATTATAAACAAGACTTTCTCAGGGTTAGAGTGATCAAAATCACTGTGTGCATAAATTTTTCCCAACTACTTTAAGACAAAGCATGCTTGCTGAAGCTCTATTTTTGTCTACAGTATGCTGCATATTTTAGACAATTATTACAGAAAGCATATCAGAATTGATGTGATCAGTCACTGCTTTTAAAAATGGATTGTCTAGCAATTAATTATTTCCAGGCTATCTCTGTATCAGGACATGATTCCAAATGCAGTTTATGCATGAGATACCATTCTAGAAGTATGTCCAAATGCTTGAATTTACTTAATTTGAAGACAGAAATTTGTGTCAACACCTTGAAAGATTGTAATGTTATGGCTGCTATTACAAAAAGAATGTTCTGCCAGGTTTTGATTCATCAGTATTAACACTTAGCATTCAGAGCAGCACAAAAAAACCCAGGCCAAATGTTCCAGAATCTCCACGTTTTCCTCTGTTGATATCAGCAGTGTCTTACCAGTTTTAACACAGTTCATTAATGAACACCCCATGCCAGATGTGCCCCTGTTTAAATGCCTAAAAATAACTCTTAAGTTGTTCCCTAGCAAATGCTAAGCTGACATAAAGATGAGCTTATGGCAATAATTATATTGCTGCCTTTAAGGTTTATGTTGCGCTTGCAATTGAACACACAATTTGGGGGGTTGATACTGAGAATGGTCTGGAGGCTGCTACCCAGGAATATTAAAGTTACGATGTAAAGAGAGAAAGGCATGTAATTAATTTTGTCTAAGAGTTATACTTAAAGTAGTGAACAGACGGCCAGTTTTTAAATCTGAAAATCCTCTCACTTGCCAGCTGCATTATGTCACATATAGCATGTCTGGCTTGAACACAGAAAAATCCTACTTGAAAAGTTAGCAGGTATCAGGGATATTTTGCCAGTTCTTTCTACTGTCACAGAAAGAGAAATTGCTGTTTCTAAGAAAATAGCATGTAGGCTGAGGGAAAAGCTGAGATTTAGTCTTTGTTCAGGGGAGGGAGAGAAACACAGCAAGAAATAAAATAAAATAAAACCAGAACCTTAGTGAGGCTTCTTCCTGATGGTTCATTGAACACATAAAACATCTATCGTGTTTTGAAGTACATAGATTCATTTACCTAGTTCCATTCTCTTACGTGCTTCTAAAATATTTGTTGAAATTTAGGCCCATTTTCCTGATCTGCTTTTCAACCCGTGTATGGGATGCATAGAGATAATCTCAGGAATGATGGGTGTTACCCACCATAAAATAAAATCTCTTGTAAGTAGTATCATCTGTGTTTGCAAGGAGACTATTCTGCAGTGTTTCTGACAATGACATCCAATGTGTAATGTGCATTGCCAAAGACAATTTGCATTGTTTCTCTTCTGGATTCCTCTGCCTTCAGGGAAGACATGTTTATAATTTTCCAACTATCAGTTTACACGCTCAAGGAAACAAGCAAAAGGAATAGTCATCAAATACTATCAACTTGTGGTTGGTTATTTCTTTATTGCTTTTCAGCGAAAAGAATGTTGAGATCTTGTTGGCATCCTCTTGTAAGCAAAATACCAATATTCTCAGTTCACTATATTGGCTGTGGAATTTCAGGCCCTCTCTCTTTCTAATATTTATTTTGTGAGTAATTTTTAATGATTCATTAAACAGTGTTCCAAGGTAAATACCCAAAGTGCATGTGGAACAGTCAGCTGCTTTAAAACACCTAAATGGGAACTAAAAGATATAGAAATAACTAATATATAAACTGGGAATATTACAATTGAAGTAGATGTAAGGAAACAAACTTTGAATGATCACTGCCTGGTCTGTCAAAATTTTCACCCACCCTGCCAAGTTTGTAGCTGGAAAGATCATTTTGAAAGAGCAGTGGAAAGATGATCAATAGAAGAGTAACGGTGGAAAACAGAGAGTAACTGGTGTGGCCAACTGGCCATCATTTCTACCTCTATCCCAAACGTGTTAGGAAATCATGTCTCGGCAGGAGAGTCATCTCCTGTCCCTGCTGTGGCTGTGACAGCATCTCTGAGGCTGTTAGGAAAATATCCATAGGATTTTAATCCTTTTTACAATACTGCTCTTTAAAATAACAGCAAGTGACGACTCAAGAAATAGATGCCAAGAATCTGCTTTTCCTAGAGCTGAGTGTCACTAAACACATCATGTATTGGAGAACTAAACTGAGATCCATAGGGGTTAGCAATGTAAATGGGGTCATAGCATCCCCAGGCACAGCACTGCTGTCCTGCTGGGCAGTGTGGGCTGTGTGGAGCAGTGCTGGGAAAAGCTGGTATGGGTGGCTTGGGGATTTTTCTCTTGGTTTTATTCCTCTCTGCTTGTGCTGGGGAACAGCCCCTGTTTGCATGACACTGCTGGTCACAAGATCCCAATCCAGCTGCTGAGACCACAGATTTGAGGTTGTCCTGTAACCTCAGTCGCATGTGTCTGTCCCCACTGACAGTTTCCTTTGGGAATTTTTCTCAAAATTCATCCTTGAGGAGTAGTGAGACTCATCAAACTGTGTATCTGTAGTGTATGCTTTTTACAATGATGTTTATTTCTTAAGCATCAGAAGAAGAAAAAAAGAAATTGAGAAAAAAAATGTTAGAAAAGCCTATTCTTTCTATGGCACTGGTGTATGGGATCATTATGGTGAAGGTCATTAATTTGACAGAAGATGATAAAGTAGTTTGTAATTACATTTCATCTACCAAAGACTTTGCAGGGGTTAGATAGGTGAAGAAATAGAATTTTAGAATAATTTAAGCTTTTATTATCCAAAAATGGGATTGGAAAGAGGAAACTTTATGTATTTTATCTAAATTGCATATGAAGAAAGAAATGTGGGGGGGTGAATGTCCAGGGGTCTTTTGCAACAGCTTGGATACAATAAACAGAGTAAACACCTCTTTTTTATGCTTATTCCTAGTATTTCCACAAATCTGGGAAGGAAAAGTAGCTGTAATGTCCACTACTTTTTAAGTTCAGATGAACAGCCTCAAGATAATGTTTATGGAAATGCAATTTTTGAGGAGTGAAAGTGCTAATGGCAGCCTGAAAGCCTTATGGTATCTAATAGACAACAAACAGACAGTTAAATGTTTACACAAACCTCTTTGAGATTTCTCAACAGAGTTCCGATGCTTAATCTTTAATAACAAACAAACAAAGTTGAGACGTAGGAACACTTTTGAGAATTAATCTGTTGTATTTTATTTACAGCTCAAAATTGGTCAAGAACTAAAGGAGGAAAAAAGGGAAAGAGGGAGGCCCCGGTTTCATCTGGTTTTAAGCCAAGATGAAATTTGAGCACATGCTGAGAGTCTAGCTGTCCTGCCACTGTTTTTCAAGTTGGTTTATATGGTCTATTGCCCAAATACTGTCCTTGCACACACTTCCTATTAGCTTCCCCAAAAAAGAATGTCACTGTATGGGCTTGTTCAATGAAGGAACTATTGAACTGTCGGTGATCTTCATTCATTCTTGTCCAGAATAATTCTGAAGATTTATTATGGCAAAGAAAAATTGTAGTTACAGATAATACAGTATGTTGACTCTGAAATAGTAATGAGAAAACATCAACTGTTAAGGAAAAAAAGGCATTCCCTTACATGAAAAAATGGGAAAAAAACATCTGGAGATTTGGAGTTATCTATGAATTCAGAGGTGCAATCTGAAAATTCCTCTGCTGGCTCATTACACCCATTATCTGTCTTCCTTTGCTGCCCTTTTCCAGCTGAATTTTCTCCTCTTTCTTTCTGGACTACTCTTACTCTCTGCTTCATTAGCTGCTAATGAGTTGAGATACAGAACAGCATGTCCTCTTCCTTTATTCTTTCCTAACAGTTACTGAGGTGCTGGGGGCATTTTTTTTGTTCTTTTCCTTAGCTAGAGGGTTGGTGGTTTGAGAGGGGGAACTAGAGGTACCATCTTAGATGATACCCAGCTTGATATTCACCTATTTAATTTTGCTAATAGAAGAATTTTTGATTAAAATTAAAATTCTCTTGATTCTTTCAAATCACAAAATCTGTTTGCTTCTCTTCTCAATCTTCTTCTATTCAGAGCTTTAATATGTATGGTCTCATCATTTAAGAACATTAATGAAGGTAAATTGAACTATTAATCTTTAGTCCCTGTTCTGATGTTGATTAGCACTGGGAATGGTGTTTCACAGCTCTTCTGCACGTCCATTTACAGACTAACCTTTTAATTATTTCTAAAAAAGGGTGTTTGGGAAAGGATTCTGTAAGGAAGGTTTTAAGGTTTGGTGGTGTGACTCAAGGCAGGAAAAAAGACAGAAAGAGCTTTGAAATACATACTGTTTTCTAGTCCCTCCAAAACAACAAGAAGAAAAAAGGCAGTAAGAAGATACAATCTTCATAAGATCTGGCATTAATGTGGGCAAATTCTACCTAAAGGATGTCTTGACTGCGACTGTAGCAGGTGCAGCTCCCCCAGCTGTAGCTGTTCATTCCCAGCAGACATCCAAACTTGTATTGGGACAGGAGGAGTGCTGGGCAACTTNTCTCAAGGCAGGAAAAAAGACAGAAAGAGCTTTGAAATACATACTGTTTTCTAGTCCCTCCAAAACAACAAGAAGAAAAAAGGCAGTAAGAAGATACAGTCTTCATAAGATAACATACGTGGCAATTCTGCAACAAAGACCTTGAGTACCTGGAAGTGCTGGCTTATTATGGGTATAGTGCTCTGAAACAATAAAAAAAATTAAAATGTGGGACACAAAATTATAAAAATATATTGAAAGATGCTTAAGTTATGTCCAGAAAGGCTCCAAAATTAAATGCATCCAAAGGAAATTCAATATGTTTTAAAATACAGAATGACATAATTGACTCTTCAAATATTCTGTAATTAAAGTTGAAATTTCATGGCTGGAATTCAATTTTTTAAATATGTTAAAAGGTACAGATTTAATCAGCAGGCTGTAGTAACACCAGATAATGAACCACAGCAGACTTGTGAATTTGGTCAGTAAAAAAGTTGGTTTTTTTGTTTTTTTTTAATACCTTTTTGTTCATGTTTTTCTGGAAATACAAGGAAATTTGTTTTCTGACAAAAGTAATTTATGGGCATATTATTTTCTTCTCTCCTTAAACTTGATAATGTGTTTAAATGATTTTTGAAATGCAGGTTTTTCATGAAACTAAATGCTTATTGCTTTCTATCACTTGCATAGGAAGTGGTGACGTGTAAATTTATTTGGATTATTTATCCATTAATTTTGACATATATTTTACTTCTTTTCTGATAGTTCTGAATATATGTAAATGAAAGTTCTAACTTTCAAGGTGTCATATAATTGCATAAACCCACCCCATTTGCTGGGTTTCAATGTGTGTCTGTCTGAGAGCCTTTGGCACCTCCCAGCACTGTTTGCAAATACCAGGTATCTTCATCATCAAGCCTGGAGCTCCAGCTCTGCAGTGAAAAAGAGTCTGTGATGCAGAAGTGATCTTCAGGTAGAGAAACAGCATTTCCATTACACCTGAAGGTGGCTCCTGTTCTAGTCTTAGTGGATGAAGTAGTGTTCTGTGCAGATGCTCTTGCTCTAGCACTGAGCATTACCATGGTGTTTTGACAAATATTATGGAAAGAATGTGTCCAAGGATACAATGGCTTTGACCTGAACTTTGTAAAATGTAGACTTCTGTTCTCCAGTCCTTTGGTGTGCAAAAATAAGTTCAAAAACCAAGATAGCAATGGAATAGACCTCAGACTTGGAGAGAAACTTTGGGAAGCTTCTTATTCCTCAGGTAATTGCAAAAATTCTTTTATGGAAGACAAAAGATAGGGGGCAAAGAAATCATTAACTGAATCAGATTTCTTAGTGGTATAAAAATGACTTAAAGTCTTAAAGTCAATTGAATAAAATCTGGACATGAATGGGAAATTGTTATCATAGTGTCTCCTTAATTTACAGACTAGGATATAGATTTGCAGCATTTCAGAAAAGCGAGTTTTCTGGAGCAAAAAATGAAAGGCTATGTGCAATAAAGTGTTTCAGAAGTAAAATTGGGAATAATCCCATTAAACCAAACTGCAAACGGCTTTAAATCTCTCCAAATAAAATGTATTTGCAAGAAATGTGAGGAACAGTGCACCACAAGTCTATGGGCTTACCTGCATCTATCATCTGAAAGCTCATTCCAGAATTGTGCTCTGTTTACATCTGCACATTTCATATCTCATCTGGTTACCAGGAAAGCAAATAAATAAATACATATGCTTCTTACAATATCCAAAGACCACTGATTTGCCAGTAGTGTGTAATGACTCTGAAGAATGCAGCCCAGGATTCTCTGGGTTGAGTGTCCTACAGCAAGGGTTAGGTCCAGGAAACTGTGTACTCCAGGAACCAGTAAACCACAATTTCTTGCTATCCAGTAACAGAGAGCACCAAGCTGAAAATATTACAATTGGGTATTAAAACTTCCCCTTCAAAGAAGTTGAATAATACCATGTGAAAATTTTCCATCCCATTTGCCATCAGCTCTGCCCTTTCTAATAAACAGTGCTATTGTTCTGGTGTGTGATGAGGATCTAAGAACTGGCTGTTTTTCCAAGAGAGCATCTTAACAAGTTTCAACCCACTCTTTCAGGATCTGCTGGTGATAATGAAAATAGAAGTGGCTTTATATTAAAGATTTGCATTTATGTATGGAGGTAGCTACAAATGTCTTTGCCTGTGAATTGAAATGGGGATTAATTTTCATGAAATTAACAGCAGATATATCCATTACCTTTTTTCTCTATATTGGGATGATTGTCCCTGTGTAATTATAGGGGTCCTTTTGGTATCCCACCTGCTGGGAGATGGGATGAGGCACCAGAGTCCCACTAAAATTTGTTTATGAGAAAGAAATAAAGAGTCAATGAAGGGTGGTTGGGAGAGTGGCTCTTAACTTCATATGTTGCTGCAGAAAAGACTTCCTTTGCAGATACATCAAGTTCAAGGCGTTTAAAATCTGATTTTTAGAAGACTTACTTGGAAAGCAAATATTTAGTTGGAGTGACAGTTTCAAACCAATATATATAATATAAGTTTACAACTTTATTATTAAGGAGAAATATTAATTAAGACTTTTTTTTTATACAACTCTCTGCATGTGAGAGGCAATTTTGTTGTGCTGGTAGAGAAACCTAGAAGAGAAGTTGAAAGGTTCAACTCTTACTGTCATCTTATAAGTATCTTAGTTAGCAGAAGGAGCTTTTGTCCAAGACAACCACTCTTCTGATGCATGTTTTAAAACCACAACATCACTCTTACTGTATTGAATGAAATCTCCTGTACTTCTAAGAAAAATTTTCTCTCTGCAAATTCAGCATGACCCTTCCTGCCTAATAGTCACAGAACCTACTCCCTGTTCATTGCATCCCCTCTACATCCAGTCACTGCAAGCAGACAGCCCTCAAGAGATGGGAGATGAGAAAATGCGTTGAACGTCTTGTTATTCCAGAGCAGCACAGATTAATGCTTAGATGGGTGAAATTCAGTTCTGCTTTCTATGCTTGATAAGAAAGTGAACACACGTAGATCTTTGATACCATAAGAATTTAATTAAAAAACCCCTCAGTCTGAGAGCAAAAGTTTTTCTGTAAAGTTTCTTGCGTTCTCCAGTGCTGGTTTTGTGGCCATGACAGATAAGTCATTACATAAGATTGGCTCCACCGTCATGGTTCTGCTTATGAAGATAAAATTAAAAGTCCAATTAAACACAGCTAGAAGGCGTGAAAGAAGTGAAATAATTATCTGAGACTTTCAGTGCTTTCTAAGTGAAAAAAGAATGCATTGTGATTATCAATAATCTACCTAAACTAATAATAATAAAAAAGAAATCGATATAACCCCTTAGAAAACAAACAGGAAAAAAAAACATGCAAGGGAGTTAATGTTAAGTTTTTATACAGACAAAATCCCTAGTTTAACTTTCTGCATGCTGTTTCCTCTCTCAGAGGAAGACCAGGTAATTAGTTGCCTGCCTTTCACTCTGCTCAGATCTCCTTTAGCAATGCCTACTAGTTACTTTAAAATCAGTGCTTTTCCATGGCTCACTACTTAAGTAGTTAGATTCAGACTTAAAAGAATAGTGGAATATAAAAGCATAAGCAAATATATTAATATATTTTAATCTGTTTTACCAATATGTTTCAAAACACTTGTTTCAGCAAATGAGCAAGATATATAATTCAGAAAGAACTGCAGGTAAGATTAAAAGTTAATAAATCACAAATACAATAGTTGTCAAAAAAAGAAACCTATTTTTTCTTGATCGTACTCTCACTGCTTGCTGAACAGCTGCTGCTTTAAATCTGATCGTCCTTTTTCAACAAAATAATTGTCTTTGGTTTATCATTAGGCCAAAAGAAATGTAATATGCTGTATCTCTCTATGTCCAAAACATCTTTATGCAAAGCCATGTCCATTGTAAAGCTTCCACGACGTTCTTGCATGCTCTGCACTGCTGATAAGTCTAGAGAAATTAAATAAGATTTCTATTTGCTTGCCATGTAAACTTGCTTTTGAATGGAAGCAGACATCTTTTCATGTTTTGTATGTGTAAATCTTTTTAAGTTCTCCAATCTTAACCGGATCTACAGGACGATATAGCCAACAACAACAACATGCTTAAAAACCATTCCAACTCTTCTGAGGTCCACCTTTAAAATGTAAAGTATTTTAGAAATACTGCATTTTAAAAAAAATTAGACCCTATAATTTCTTCTATGATAAGTTCAGATCTGTATTCAGTCACTTTTCTTTGGTGGAAGTTTTTCATTTGTTTTCCCAGCAGGCAAAAAAGGCCAAAAACTTTGTTCTAAAAGGGCTATAGTTTGTTTGCTTGAAAATATCACCAGTCTCCACTAAGCAAAACTAAGTAAGTTTTGCTTAAAAATGAGAGGCCTCAGAAAATTTGAGTGGTCTTTTGGAAGCTTGATCTCATAAAGTAACTTTTCCTTTTTTAAAAATTATTTTAAGTATAAAGAAGAAGTTCTTGTCATTTGACATTCATTCAGTTTCCATTAATGGAAGTTGGTTATTTTGTCCTTGTTTCTGCCAGTTAAATGTATGATTTTTTGCTGAACATCAGCATAGTCATGTCTGTGTCATTTCAAGGCTTGCATTCAGTCACAAGTCAGGTATGTGACCCACCCCTGATCTTAGTGCTTTCCACAGAGTTGTCATCGTGAAGCTCATTTTAATTTTCACAGATTTACTCACTGTTAATTAACTCTGAATTTCAGAGCACTGAAGCCTTTTATTTTCATACGCAGAACTGAAATGCTTCCATCAGTATTTATCCTGGAAAATGAACAACTCTGAAAAAAGAGGCTAAGCAGCCAAAAATACACTATATAAAATATGCATTGAGTCAGAAGAGGGAAGAAAATCAATAGACTTCTTATAAATTCCGTTAGCCCAAGGGCATCAGTGACTTGCAGTATAAGCTAACCTATTAAGTGCTTTGTTTTGACAATTTACTTATAAATAAATTTATACTTGCTCAGCCTAGAAATGGACCACTAAAAACTCCAGCATATGTATCTCCCCTTTAGCATCTACCAGTTGTAGTGATGCTAACTGGTGGCTGGTGTATAGATGCCATCCTGTCCTGGAAGCTTTTCAACATCTCTGATTTACTGAGAACAACAAAAATATGTGTATGCAGGGGATATCAAAACTGGGATAAACTGAGGCATAAGAAACAGCACACAAAAATAAAATTACTGCAGTTCGTTCAAGCACTGTCTGTACCTGCTACCACTGATTTTAGGACTCAAAAGCAGGATTGCAGGTATGAAAATATGAAGTGAGCTGTTCTATCAAAGCTCCAGTCTGCATTCCTGGCTGGTGTACTGCGGCGTGGTTACTCAGTGAGAACACCCTGGGAGAGCCACTGTTTTTAAAGCAATTAATTCAGTGTTCTATTTGATGTCTACAAAAAGCTGTGGATTTGATGGATTTTCATCAAGTCCAGGTAAAGACATATATTTTTTCAAGAAATGTATAGTTATGCCTTTCAAATCAGAATAATTTTTCTATTCTTTGGTCCCATTTATCTGTCTGTTAAAATTGTAGCTTTCCAAACATGGAAGAAAATGATGTTTGCTCCTAGTTGCAGACAATTTTCCAAGCGGCCACATCTTCAGCTTTTCATATGGACTGGATGTACTTCAGGGGAATAAAATAAAAATGAACAACTATAAAAAGAAAATAGCCAACACAATCAAATAGGAAGGAGGTCTGACAATGTTATTCTTCCGATAGTTTTTTTGCTAGTTCTGTTTCTAGGCCAGCATCAGCCCCTGCCTTTGGTGAGGTAATGTCTATATATGTTTCTCTCTGCGCCCTAAGCACAAATAGCTCATTGCAGATGGTCTGGCGTGATGATCAGGGTATAAGAAATGCTTTAATTGTAAATTAATCTGGAGTGTCAGACTGTCAGTGTCATCTGCGTCACCACCAACACTTTGCTGAGGTTTGCCAACAGCAGTGTGCCTGCTGTTGGCCCTGTTTATCTCAGTGGCTTTCAGTCTTACTGAGAAAGAGTTAAAAAATATGCTATTCAGAGCTGACTTTGTTATTGAAAACAAGAAAAAGAAAAACAAATGAACAGTTCACAGTGGTCCTTTTCAGTCTGTAACTGCCTTCAAAACTGCCAGGAGAGAGAATTTTCTACACATGGTAATGGTTTTCAGTCATGATTTCTGTGACTTTTTCACTAAAATTATTTCTTAAAATCCAGAAACAGGTAGATGAAGAGAGATAATATTTATTCTTAATTTTCTCTTACAATTAACTAAGTAGTCCCTCGTCAACGTTGATAGTGCTAAATTTTCACTGTTGATATGAAAGTTAAACATCTATCTCACTACCAGACTGTTCTCCTTATCCCAACACAATAATAAACTGATATTTGTACTTAAATAGTTTTTGCTCACAAATTTGTACAAGCAACTGTCACTGATACTGCTGTCCTGTACTGCCTGTATTTTTCTGCTGAGTTTTTGTCTTTCTCAATGATATTTATTTATTTTCAGTAGTGTTGGAAGGTAGAGATTTGGTTGGTTTGTGTCTTTCTTCCTGGAAAGAGCATTTTGTCTGGAAATCTGACATTACAACATACTCTGAAAGTATCTTTTTTTTTTTTTCCTTGGAGAATCCTTGTTCTCTAATTTAAATTGCGAAGTCCAGTCATTAGTTTGAGTCTATTATCCTGCCCATTTCCAGGTTAAAGCTATGTGAAAAACTGCTGAAGTGCAACCTAGTTGCTTAGTAGCTAAAAAAAACTGTGAGGTTGCTTCAAAGTACAGGGACCAACAGTATTCAAAGACACACAGAAAAATGAAATCACTAATTTGATAAATTTACCACAATGATGGGAAGGGAATCCAGGCTGCTAGGATTTCAGTGGTTATTTCAGGTAATGACAGGTCCTTTTCAATAAAGCCACAGATGTTTAAGGTATTGCTTATAATTAAATATGTTAACATTTAAATACATATTTAAGTGAGCTAAATGGATTTCATATTTATTTGCCATATAAATACAATGCCTTTAATTCTTTAACAACATGCATTTTTTGAAGTGTTGTATTTTAACGTGTCCTGCTTCCACTGCTAAGATGATGAACAAAGCTCAGGCTGACGTAGAATCTCATGGCTAAGCACAGTTGGGCATTCTTTTGACTAGTTTAGCAGTTATAGGCTATGTGGTGTCTTTATGATTATTACAAGTTCTTCGATTCTGTGATTCTGTTCAGTGTTCAAGAAGTCTTTCAGCAGACTTAAATTCAGGTTTTCTTTGGGTTTCAAAAGCCACTACTTTATTGGTCACCGTGGCTTAACTTTTCTCAGCTATCCAGGTTTGGCTCCTCTTTATTTGTTCTGTTTGTTATCTATCAAGAAGCATATAGTGGAAAAACAGAGGAATAATGGCTATGGAGATGCCCGAGGATTTTGTGAGTGGGTTTACTTACGCAGGTTTGCTTTGTTTCCTGATGTACCTGAAACACAACACACTCTGACTAATCTAAACTAACACTCGTGTTATAAATCTGTTTTCTTTACTTCGTATTTATGAACTTTATTGCTACAAGAAGCCTACTATATTTCATGCCAGAGGTGGCCATTCTTCAGTAACTTAGATGTGATGCCACACTACAGTTTGGAGGTTTGTCTCCTCTGGTTCAACCCTTCCATTTAATATCATTCTTTTATCTGCAGTTTTGATCCAGGGAAAACCATCACCTAAGGTTTATTGTATTTCTTATTTTAACCTTTCTTGGGAAATGTCTTCCTTTGCTTACATTCCTCTTTTTCCAGGAAGAACTCTAGACTTCTTTAGGTTGATACATGGGTAGGATTTAATAACAAGAGGACGTGATTTATGTTTGCTGCTTAGAGCCATAATATTTTCAAACAGCAGCAGCATTGAAATGACAAGTGAACGTACAGTGTAGTCTTGTCAGACAGCGTGGGTGTATTTGAAGTTGACAAGGCATAAACTGTGAAGTGGTGTCCCTTTTACCCAATATAGCACTAAAGTACATTGCTGTTACAGGAAGGGATAATATAGTCTTTCATTAATTGAAATTGCAAGAATTATATGGAACTTTTGAAAGTTTATTCTACTCTTCTGGCTTCAAGCATACTGGATTCTATTTTTTTAGTATCTAGAGAGTTTGAACTAAACTTTGGAGAAAAAGTTCTAGAGGAAAAAAAAATTAAAAATTGTACACTTAAGTATTTTTATAGCCATAGTATATTTCTGTTCAGCATGTGGAATGGAAAATAAATTCCTTCCAAATGCTTTTAGCTTGAGGCTGTCAGGAAAGCCATAGGAAGTCGGGAACCTATATCCCTTTAAGATACATATGCTATCAATATTTTAAAGGCAAAACTCCTAGATACAAAGACATGCTAAGATTACTAGAAGTGAATTATTTACTCAGGATTAAATTAAAAAAGCTTTAATTCTGAAATAATGGATAAAATTTAAGAGATCTAATTAGACTAAAAGCCTTGGTTCTTGATTTTTGCCAAGTGCCATATATTCTCTAAGTTCCTGATATCTTAACAGAACACCTAATTGTTTGTGTAATTGAACGGTGCTCTTTCATATTGCTTACTTGTGAGTGCATGTATGTTTTGTGGGATTTAGTAGGTATTGCTGGACACTGCACACACTTAACAGTAGAAATGATGAGCTATATAAGCAAAAAATAGACAAAAGGAAACCTTTTTAATTTCACATCGAGCCTGTGGCTTACATGGTGTGTGAGAGGTGTTTGCACACACCAGGCTAGCGAGGTACCCCTTGCAGGAGGTGGTGCCATGGCCTGTCTTTTGGGTCAAGCCTCTTCAACCACTCACAAACAGACTCTGCAAGCAAAACAAACGTCACTGAAAAATGCAAAGCAATAATTCCTTGGAAACACACATAACGATTACTAAGATGCAGTGACTGTGGAGTTAAGCACACTCTTCAGGAGTGGCCAATAGGACTCTGGGGCACCAGCGTCAGACCCTGCTGTGGTTCTAGGTCAGACTCCTACCGGCGCCATGGACACCCTGGTGACCTGGTGGTATTTGAGTATTCTCTGGTTTTGTTTTGTTTTCTTTGGAATTTTGTACCTTTCTACACTGGTGTTTTTCCTCTTGCATCCATGGGCCACTAGCAGTTCTGTCTCAACAGCTCTACCTCTGACTGAAATTTTGCCTCATCATCTCGCTACGGACTATTTCCCAGCAATCCCACTCCCAGACTGGGCCACCAAGCCTTGGTATGCAGACAGTGGGAGCTGCTGAGAAAAAAAGGTTACAGCAGGTACTAACATTTCTTAGGATACACACCTTCTTCATGGACTTCCTTTTCCTATGTTAAGATGTTGGTTACTTTTGGTAAGGCTTTTCTAGGAACAAGGATTTTTTTCATCTATGCCTCCATAAATAATAGAAATCTGCTGCTTTTATTTTGCATCCTCGGTAATTTACATGAACTTAATGTAAAACTATCTTTGAAATCATAACCAGCTCTAAAATATTTTTGGAGAAAACAATTATTTGTCCCGTCTGATGAAGTAGTAACCATGTGTAATTTACACACACATGCTGTGGGAAATATTTTCAATTTGCAGCTATTTTTTAAAGAAAGTTTTGTATGTTATTTACTATGGAAATTAAGAAGGGAATTAAACATACAAGATTCATCAAAATATAAAATATTTACAAACAAGTAAATATTTGCCTAAGGAAAATGTCTCTTGTGTGTGCTATTTGCATTGGAACAGAACATTTCAGGTCTGTACGTTTTATAAGGTTTTATTACTGATGAAGAATAGTAGGAGGTGGTAAAACTCATTAGGAAAATAATAACCAGTTTTGAGTATTTGTCCCTAACTTCTTTTACTGCAGCATTCATTTCAACCTTAGCTGCTGAGCTTAATGGCCAAGCATACTGGTTTTAATCACAAATTAAATTCTGACTTATTAAAGTTTTCCAGTTTTACACAGTAATCTTTAATCATTAAAATGTAGTTCACTGCTTTCTGTTAACAGAAGTTTCCTTTCGCTCCGTAATCAGCATTTGCTGGATGTGCATATGTAGAAATTCTTTTCTTTTTCAGAATTGTGTCTTAGCAACCATGTCCTCTTGATTCCTTTGGGTACACGGGGGAAAGAAATTAAACTTTCTGTTCTAATTAACATAATACAGTCAGTCCAGATTGACGAAGGGGTGGCTGTACATCTGTGACTGAGGGAATAAACCAAATATGTCAGTTTGGATAAAATAGTAAACATTCCATGTTCAGCACAGAATTTCAGATTAATTGTCAGCACAATAATTATGTAACTGTAATTAATGTTTAGGTTCTGAAGTCAGTTAAGTAACACGAATGCCCAACTACAAATCTGTAGTGTTGTCAACATTTACACAAGTAGAGGAATTCTAAGGGTGCTGTTCCATATAATTAAGTCAGCGAGTTGCCTGCTTATCAGCTAAGTAAAATGATTAATGGTTATGACCCTGGTAAATTTTTGACAGGCATCTCTTGTGAGTGTAACAAGGCTGTTTTATGGAATGGTGGATTTTGATCGCATGTTGTCTTGACAGTTCTGTCTTTGCTTTCACCTTGCTATCCAGGCAACATCCCCATCTCTGGTTTACAACTTAAACTAAAAAGAAAGTTAAGATTTTCATCATTAGATCTATTCTTGTTGCAGACTGAAATATGGAATATATGTTTTAGAGCAAGCATTGTAATTTTTAATACTATGTTTACTTCAGTTGGAATTTTTACACTCCGCTGCAGTTGAAGGGCTCACAGAATTTCAGCCCCGAGTATGATTTCCATGGATTTTAGAGTACTAAAGACTGTTGGAAATATTTTCTGTTGAAGTAATTTTCAAGCCTGCATAGGATATATATGTAAGGCAAATTGAAAGAAGCGAGGGAGACTGAATCATAAAGGCACACATACAACTCAAGAACAATGTGGAGCATTTTTTGTGGTGGTGTGAGTCCTGCAAACATGGACTAAAAGTATGGAAGAGGAGAAATCTTGAGAGAAAAAAATATTCTGAATGCTAGATTCTGCTTGGAACACAGCTTGCATTTATCTTTAGAGGTGGCAAGATTTTTTTTTAAGTTAGTTTTACAGAGATGAAAGCTGAAGACTCAGAAATATGAAAACGTGAAATAAATTGCACTAATAGAATCGTATTTTTTTCTTTCAGAGGCTGTCTTTAGTCCTCATACCACCCACTATTACATCCTCCATCATCCAAGGACTTGCTTTTGAGGACACTCAGCTTTGATCAGCTTGTACCCAAGTGCCTTCCTGGATGCAACTGACTTCTGACTGGTATGGGAAGTCAGCCTCACTTCGCAGTACTCAAACACAGAAATTCTTAATGTGCCTGAAACTGCCTGCACTTACTTCCCTGGCTGCAGCACAGCGTGTGGCTGCGCTGTGTTTCCCAGTGCAGAAGGGTGCCAGGTTACATTTAACTTTGGGTCCAAATTGTGATGATACTCAAATTTCACTTTTCTCTCTGAAATTTGGCCTTAGTTTAACGGAACTGTTACGTATTTTCAAATTTGGATAGATGTTTACCTTTAAGTGCTCAACTACCACCATTTCTGTAGTTTTAGGGTCATTTTCCTTTAATGGAAAGAATATACAAATATATCAGTCTTATTTGTTAGAAGAAGGATGATGCTTTGTCTGTTCTCTTTCAGTTACAGCTCAATTGAATTAAGAGGATCAGCTGAAATAAAGATAGTTCTAACAATTTTAAATACATAATCTTTCACTCTAACAAGAAAAATGGGTAGCAACGTCATAGGCAAACAGCAGAAAAATAAATATATGACTGAATTCATGACATACATTACATATGAGTCAGTGAAGCAAATTAAGACAAATGTAGTTCAGTTGTCTTAGCATTTTACTGCAGTTCTGCTGTCCTTGTGTTGTCTCTGGTTTATTATGGTGAAGAATTCTAGCAGTTCTGCAAATTTCTCTTCTATATCTAGACATGATTTTTACAGCTGTTCCACTGACTTTTCCTCCTGAATACCTATGCTCCTAAATGCTTTTGCAATTGCAAGGTGCTAAGCCATCTCCTTAGTTTCCTTGTACTTGTACACTTATTATATTTCCATTCTGTTCTGGTGCAAATAGTTAAATAAAGGAAATGCAGAATAAAACTGTCATTTTGCATGGATGTGGAAGAGCTGATTCAGGGGACTGTCAGTCATCCAATTCAGCTGTCATATGCAGAATGTCTCTTCCAAGACCTTCTCCAGTGGTCTGGGAAGTGGTCCAGTTGTTGCTGTATGTGTCTTCCCCATAAATCTAAAAATTACTTTGGACTGTTGAACTTTGTCTTAGTGTTTGAAATTTGATATTGTGGTAGATGTTTCTTTGTGTTGGTTTGTTCACTGGCAGTGCTTTTGGCGAAATCTTGAGAGGGGTTTTTTTGTTTGTTTGTTTGTTTGTTTTGTTTTTTTTTAATTACCTAGAACATTCCCTGCATTTCCAGAACAACCTTTTCTGGCAATTGAGGTCTTCTGCTGCTCCATGTAGTAAGGAGCACTTAAACCAGGAGCCACAATTACCTGTCTTGCCAGAGACTTACTTTCCTGAGAGGTCTGAAGGACACCACGTGAAGGCAAAGATTTCTAGCTGGTGCTAGAACTGCTGCCATCACAGTTAGGAGGAAGGTTTGGAGGTCCACTCTGAACATCACTGAATGCAGTGCAGGAAGCACAGCTTCAGGCTGTAAGATAAAGAGCACAGGTATTAATAAGAAGAAATTATATTTGGATTCTTTCCTTTCAGTTCCCAAATTGTGTTTCTTCAGACCTTATTCAAATATTTTCATGACAGCAATAGATAACATGGAACTAGAATTAAGTATGATTTTGTTGCCTTCAAAAGAGCTGTTACTGATGTCCTTCTGAGCATGAATAAACAGAGAAATTCCATCTGTGAACCATCGCAAACAATTCTTTCACTCATGTTTAAGAACCTGGCTCATTTCAGATCTGAAATGTGAACTGAAATGTGTCTCTGGAGATAATAAACAATAACAATGAACACTATAAATCATGTAGTTGGTAAGTCCAACAGATTTGTTCATGAAAACAAAGGTGATGCAAGGATATGACAGTTCAGCTAAACTATAGGAACACCCTTAGCTGGTTGAGCTAACTTCATAACATTGCTGAGAATGACTCTGGAAATGCTTTGTCACTTCCAAAGGAACACTTCATTCCTCACTGCACAAACGGTTGTACAAATGCATTTAATCTTTTATGGTGTCTGGTTGTCAGTTGTGCCTTAGCTCTCTTTTGGATTCCTAAGAAACTGTTTAGGACATTCCCCTCTGTTGTTTACATGTCACTTTAGCACTGCATTCCTCTAAATATATTGGGGTGGATTTTTTTTTATCCTTCCCCCAGCATTCCTTACAAGATGTTTCCATCTCCCTGTTACTTACATAAAATGCACTATGTGTATTAACTGGTGCTCCCCATTAATATACACAGGTATACATTATTTCTTGGCATACATTCTCAGAAAGATGCCTGCTATCCTGATTGCCTAATTTTCAAAAAAATTGATGGGGTATATGAAGAATAGACCAGATAAACACTAAGCAGAATGCTGAGATACAGCTTGAGTTTGATGAACTTCTTTCTTGTTAATTTTTATAGCACATGTCAGTCATGTACAGTGAAATAAGAGATGGTTATTTTGAAAACTGTAGAGATAGAAATAAATCCTGTTAGTTTTATTTCACTTTTTTTTTTGCACATGTACATGGCCATGTGTTAGCATATTGTCTTTTCTCCTTTTAAATGTTAAAAAGCTATTTGCTTTGTTTCCTATGTCAGAGAAGTCTTTTAAGCATGTATTCCATCCTTGTAGGTGATGCTTGGCATGCCCACCCTGAAATTGCTGGTTGCCTTGGACATGAAGGAGCATGGACTAAGCTTCAGGGAGACAGTGGCCCCAAGGGAGCCATGTGCAGGTCCCCAGGGTGTCTGCTCCACAGGAGGATCACCAGCAGAGTAAGTCCTGCCTTCCTCTTCCTTGGATTTGCCAAATACTGCTAGTTTCTCTGCATGTTGGTCTGTGAGAATTCACAAAGTGTTTACTACAGCTGGTTCAAGGGTGAGCAAATGGCTCCAAGTGCTTTACTGCCTTCTGTTAGATCTGTGGGTATGGGATCGGGACGCTGCACGTTCCAGCCCTTGGAGCGTGGATCCTGTTTTGTGTGCTCTGCTGCCTGATGCTGGTTTTCTGGATTATGGTAGTGCCAGCAGGTTGATAACAACCAAAGAACAAAAAGATAAAAAGTGATAAAAAAGTAGAGTCAAGGCCCTTGTGTTTATACCTCACAGTGTTTCCAAACTGGAGAGAAAAAATGAGAATTTTGTTTTCTAAAAAAAGTAAAAAGTGCTTAAGAGAAAATACAAACTAAAACTTTGAATAAAAAAATCTCCAGATGGTCATTAAGTATGTTAAATGGCAGTCTGCTTTCAGCCCACCAGGCACCATTTTTATTATTCTAATAACATCTTAAAATGAAAAAGATAAAGTCTTATAAAAAGAGGCTGTTAACTTTGATGGCGCTTAATCCAGATAACTTTTAGAATACCCATTAATGTGCAAAGATACAAAACATATCTTCAGCAACAAAAATAGTTCTCTCCTGAAAGGCCCTCATGCAGACATTTCCAGACTCTTCCTGTTCTTTTTTTGAATGCATATGCTTTAAACCAGAGATCTTTAAAAGAAGAAAGTTTACAAACACTGGTTTAAAACATAACACGATCTATGGCAATATCAAAATTGTGAATGTGGAAAATTCAGAAGAGTAGGAGAACCAAAATTTGGAAGGATAGTTCCATTTGCAGTCTGAGCTTTGCCATACGTGATGTATTACTCTATATACATTACTCATATTCGCTCCATATTCCATCTACATATTAATAATATTCAATCATGCAATAAAGTAAGTCCTTTGTAATCAGTGTACAAGTGTTACTTGTACACTGATTTACAGAAGTATTTGGTTTGTGTAGTGGCTTGGAATTTCTGTATTAATTTGGGGATAGTTATAGGTGTATACTTCAATATTTATGTAATATTAAACTACCAGATTTACTTTAGGTTTTGAAAAAATCTTTACTCGAGGGATCTGGATGTGAAAAATCTGAGGTCCTGGAATGGAAAACATCCTATTCTAGAAGTTCCCAGGTGTTTACAGTATTGTTTCAGCTGAAGCCTTGTTTTCTGTAGAGGAGTTTTAGGATATTAATTTCATATGGAATTCTAATTCCAATCCTGAGGCAATGTAATCTTCCAGTTTTGGACATTTAATAAGATTTTTATCTTGTTTTAAGATTGCTGTGTCACTTTTATAGTGTATCCAAAGAAGTTTTGCTCCTTTTTAGATTCCACATGCTAGATATGATGGTCTTTACAACCAATTTGTTTTTCTTTTCTTTATACAGTGTTGTAATTCTAAAACGTTGAGAAAAGTATTTAATACTTCAGTGGCATTCATTGGATTAGACAGTTCCTGTTAGCATCTGTTATCTATTTCAGATTATACTTTCCCCTAAGTACTCTTTTCCAAGCTTCTGTGGAGGCAGCTCAGCCTTGCCTGTGAAAATGAGGATGTGAAGGTCTTGCCTGGGAAAGCAGTGTATGGACTGAGGGATTGACCAAAGTGCACGTGGACCTGCCCTTGCCCAGCTGCATTAGCACAGCTGGCAGTCAGTTTATCATGGGCAGTAGGGAGGTGCTGGGGCCCAAAATACCCAATAGCATCAAACCCCAAACTGACAAGGATCATCTTGGATTCATTGTGTACGTGTGTATCAACTTCTATTAGGACAAATTAGGAAAAGTTTGGAATGATATTGAGGAAACAAACTTGATCAATTTGTTTGGATGGTTATTCCAGTCCAGGTCTGCATTTGTCATTTCCTATCCTTGTTTTATCCAACTCGCACTGCCCAATTGAGTTCTTTGGTCTAAGTGGTCATCATACAGTTATTAATTGTAATTAATTACTTTGGTTTTCACTGATTTTCAAAACTATACTTGAACAAGAAAAAAATCTTGACAAAATTAACTATTTCACTTAGGAGTGGAAAGACTATTTTTATATCCCTTATGCAAAATAGCCTTAAAAAATTCACAAGAAATCACTTGTGTTCTATGAACTAGAGGAATAAAATCTTATTACAAGCTAATTCTTTTGAACAGCAATTTCCAAGTGGAAGGGATTGAAATATACTGCTGATATTAAGGATAGGGCAGGAAAATCTTGTTAAAATGAAAGCAGAATGCCTGCAGAATTTTCCTTGGTTCAATCCCGCAAAAAGAAAAAGGGAAAAAACCTTAAAAGGTGATCTATCTGCATCTGTTCTTTAGAAATAGCCTGTAATGCCCCCACCCCTCCACACCCCCTGACTTTGCCAAAGTCGTTCGTGTCGTTCAGACTTGAACTTCTATAGCTACTGTCTGTCTGGAAAGTGAACCTGTATGAGGAAGAACACAGTTTGGTAATCAGCTAAAGATAACGACAGAAATTGCCTTCTGTAAGGGAAATAAATCAAAGAGAGTGGAAATAGGTTGAGGGACTTATTCAAGAAAATGCTCAGGTTTGGATTTTTGTTTTTCAAGGAGGAAAAGCAGGTAAGTGTTACAGTAGGGGTATTATTCTCTTCTAGAGGAAGAGGCAGCCTTGTTGCTAAAGCATTCTAAAAGTGTTAAGTGGGGCATTTATGGTGTAGGGACTTTTTGTTAAATGTTCAAGATGTTGAGAAACCTTTTTTACTGGTGGTCTGAAAGGAAGACTCCACAGATGGTTTCTACTTGAATTCACCAATATTTTGTCAACTGGATTAAGTAAGGGGCATGAAGGCTTCACATATTCCACAGCTTAATATACATAATTTTGTTTGGTTTGAAATGGAGTTCTAGACCAAATGTAAAAACTGACTTGAGAAATAAAATGGCAAGGAACTTTTCATTCCACTCCAAAATAACACATTTCTTAAAATACAGCAGCTTCCACACTGAGAATGTAAGTATTGCTGGGTTTTGAGGGGTTTTTTTGAGGAAACAACTGAATACCATGGAAAAAAGTGCACGAGAGTGGATTTTAGAACATATGTGTACATGTATGGTAGCTGGCTTCAGTAGTAACTTTAAAAATGGATCAGCAGATGCCTTTGTCTGAGCTGGATTAATGCCTAGATTTGTGAAAAAATCACTATATTCCTCCAAATCCTATATGCCTCCAAATATATTCTGTATAAAGGGATGACTGGCAGTTAGTCGGGCCAGGACTGTGCTGCAGAGCTAAATAAACTGGAATGAATTTGAAAGAATTTTTTATCTGTAGCCTCTAAACATAGGTAAATGCATTTACCACCTTCTCTAAATATGGGATAATAATGGAGTGAGAAGTCTCATTACTAATTAAGAGTTCAGGGAGTTCATGTAATCTTCTGTCTTTCTGTTCAATTAAAGAAAAAAAAGTTTTTCCTGTTCAGTTTTCTCTGTTTCCTTCCTTGAGAAAATCTTTTCCTTTCTGAAGATGATTCCCCATATCACAACAAATGGGAGAAATACATGAACTATATTAAAGATCATCTTTTCATATCTGTTTCCAGCCTTTATTGTCTTGAGATTATCTGCTCTCAGAAATCTAAGGGGGGGGGAGGGGGGGGAGACTTGACAGGAGAAAAAACAAAACCCAAGTTGTGCCTTTGCAATATATTTGTAATCTTTGGATTCCCAGCCCTTACAGCAGGAGGTGTCAAATTCCATCTTTCAAACCAGCTAAATAAGCTGATTCCATTCCCAACGTATGAGAGAAAAATAGCTTTCTGTGAAGGGACATATGTACTGCATGTTTAGGGAAGGATCCAGGAGATTGGGAAGTGTTAATTGAATTTCATAAGGCTTCTTCTCTTTTCGTACCGAAGATTAAAAAAAGCCCCAGGGTATCTCCAAAAGTCTTAGGCAGACAGGGTGATTTTTCTGGCTTCCTGACTGTACAGAGTTGTTGAGGATATGCTTGCTTGTTGTGGCACACAAATATGGTTAAATCCTTTCCTATAAATGTGGAAATACATCTTACCTAGAGATGAACTCCCGAAAGGTTTGCTGTGCTTGTAGCAGCCTGCAAGACATACAATTTCCAGTTTGGGAAATACTTAGAAAAAACATAAATCAGAAACACTGGAGTAAATCAACTGGTCTGGTCACCTTTTGAATATGTCAGACTGTGAGAGAAGAGTATCAGAGAACAAGCAGGGAAGTCTGCCTGACACTGTAGCCTGCGGACTGAAGCACAGAGCAGATTACAGCCAGGTAGCTGTGGCTGACTGGAGTGTTTGCTGGTTGAATTGAGGCAGCCTAAAATCCCGTGTTGAGAGAAAGTGTGAGAGCAGCAACAGATGCAGGAGGGATCTCAGGGTATCTGACTTCACTGCAGCAACTGCACAGGCCATCAGCATTCGGACCCTGGTAAAGCAGTGAGTCATTTTCCTTTAGTATCTAAACAGAGTGGGTCAGGTTTCTTTTTGAATCCTTACTCATAATCTTTCTCAGATTTCCCTCCCATTGCCTTTATTGACATGCATGTGGACACACTCAGTTCTCAGCTTAGTAGGAGGTGAGTAGAATGGAGAGTTCTGGTCAAAAGCCAGGATGTGGATAGCCTAGACAGTCATGTACACAATGTCATTATGAAACATAGCTTTGAACTTTGATTATAGTTTATAAAAGCACCAAGAAAGCTCCATATAGCACTGTACTCCAGTGCAGTGCAGACGTGGATGAGGGCTAGGAAATAAAATTAAAGAAGTTTTAAAACAACAATGAATAAATAATCCAGGAAAATTTACGTTGGAGAAATGCTTTCTTCCTCCTTTTTGAAGTAAACTTGGTGTATTGGGCTTGCAAGGCAAGATGAGAGGATGTTTGAAGTTTTTTTTCTTGTTACCCTTCTCTGTTTTGATTGCTAATGAATTAATTTCCCCAAGTTGAGTTTGTTTGGCCTGTGGTGGTAATTGGCGAGTGTTCTTGCCCTGTCCTTTTCTCTGCCCAGGAGCCTTTTGTTATCTTTTATCTCCCTTGTCTGGCTGAAGAGGGGGAGTGGTAGAGCAGCTTTGGTGAGCACCTGGCATCCAGGCAGGGTCAGGCCACCACACTTGAGGACAATTTTCATTGGGTTTTCTCTCATTTTCAAGAGAGTCTGTTGAACTAAAAGTAGAAGCTGATGTGATTACTGGAGGTTATTGTAGCACAGTGCAGCAGTTCTTAAAAATCTACTCTGCTGAGGTTCAGATTTATTAGTTGGGAGGTCTTTTGTTCTTAATACTAATACTGATATTAAAAAGTAAATGAAATGGCATATTTGCATGCTTTGACAAAATTTTAAATGGATTAGTGGTTTTATTTACATTTGTGAGTGCAGACATTGTGTTTTCCTTTAAAATTCTATAACAAATGAAAATCGTAATGATTTGATATAAAATTAAAATGCAAGAATACAAAATTACACCTTTGATATAATTTATTGTTACCTGAAAATGTATATTAGAGCAGATTCTTCCACTTCCATATCCACCTTAATTGCAAGTACAATCTTCTATATTTATTGTTCTGGGGAAAGTAAAGTCAGGTCACAGCCTTGGGCTGACAGCAGAAGGAAGTTCTGAACTTTTTCCTAAAGTTAGCAGGCATGTTGGAAGATTGGCTTTTGGTTTTCAGTCATTATATAGTTGAATTTCATTTTCAAATAGGAAATGTGTCAAATAAAGCTGCTGGTTTGGGGTTTTTTTTGATTCACTACATCTTAGTAGTCAGTTTCAAATAATGAAATCTTGCAGCAGTCCCATATTAGAATGGGAAGGAAAGTATCTTGGAAGTTAACTTTCAGGGTTCTGTAACACTTATCACCCCTAAAAGGGAGCAAATTTTGCTTATCTAAACTAGTCACATGTTGAGATTCAAATAGAAAAGTTAACAGCAGAATGTGGTTTCAAGCCACAAGATTCTTTTGGAAAAGCAAAGAATATCTTTTTTCATATCTTATACTGTCATTAAGTAACTCCAGCTTCTTAATCCCTGGGAATGGAGTCCAGAACTTGAAATTTATGTTTAAATCAATATATGAGGCACCATTCACAGTCTGCCAAGGCTAACGTGTTGGTAAGTGTCAAAACTCTAATCCCACCTGGGGAGCCAGCCAAGCCAGCCTGCTGCTCTTGTGCCAGTACCACACGGAAGCCTCCAGTCCACTGTTCTCTGGTTGATCTCCAGCTCGTTGCTGGACTCTCCTATTGTTGTAAAATTCAATTAGTCCTTCAATTATGAAGGAAACAGGTGCAGATAAATATTTGATACTCTGCCTCCAGCAGTGGCAAATACTGTACGCTTCAGAGAAAAACCAGAACTATCCCATAATACCACTGAGTCCAATCTGCAGTACTGGATGGAAGATAACATGCCTTCCTGATGCCTGGAGGGCTGAATTATGCCCTGTTGCATGAGACAAAATGAATCTTTTTCTAAGCAGTGTTATTTCAGATACTGCTATTGGTCGATTATGCAATTCCTCTTCAAATTCCATGCTCAGCTGTTGTACTGCATAAGTGAATATTTCCTGTTGGGTATTAAATGTTTACTAACTATAAATCTGAGTGAATCACCACTTGTTTTTCTGTTCTGACAGATGCTCCCAGGGAATGCTTGTTAAAGGAGGTAGTGCTCCTGTCTGCATCTGGTGGAGTCAGCCCCAAAGTAGATGAAATCTGAACAATACTGGCCAGAGATGAGGCATCTGATGCTCACAGGTAGTATTTCCCTTTCTAAAGGCAGATGCTTGGAAAAGCACTCTTTGAGTCTGCTGTGCTCATGCTCTGTAAGGATTGTAGTGTTTCTTTACTATGGATCACACTAATTTGGTACAATGCTGTGTCGTTAATTTCTTCAGTCATTATGAAGGAAAAAATAATATTTCCAGGACTTGTTCTTCATAAAGGGAGCTTGCCAGCGGCTAAGGGAAACCATTTGATATGATAATGAAACATGGAAGATTCTGTCATTCTTTGTCCTCCCACTTACTGGGCTTATTACAGTTGAGAAGAAAAAACACAGTATAGGATGTGGAAGACATTTCCACTTTAATCTGAATAATTTTAATATCTTCATCTAGATCCTTTCAGATTTTCACCTCTTCTGATAGATAGAATTTCTATATACTGGTGGCTCGTTGTCCTTCAGTTTATCACAAGACTCTAATTTTCATTAAGCAGAGGGTATGCCAAAGAAAAGGAGTGATTTAAAAAAAAACCCTTAATTTTATCTGGGCTCCCTTCAGCTTAGAGCTGGTCTCACATCATGTTCCAGGCAAAGCCACACTCTTATTAGAATATGTGAGAATAAAACAATGGTAGTTATTTATCTGTAAGAATTTGTAGCTGATGGGAACATAGTAGGGTGTTTTAAAGAAATCATTTATCTTATCAGTAATTTTGCCAGCTCTTCAAATTTGCTTTTTCAGTTTTCTTTTTGTTTTGATCAAGTTCAAAAAATAATTTACTGAAAGAAAAACACAGCCTTCTGCTGCTAGCAGACTCTGCCTGGTGTGGAGCTGTCTGAATAGAAAAAGGATTTCTTTTGTGTTACTATGTCTCTTAAAAAAACCCGACAGCTGAAAACCCCCTGACGGTTGCTACCCTTTCCCCCATGCTAGACAGTTCTCCATACACTCACACACGTTCATGTGCCACAGGCCTGGCTGCTGGGAGATTGTTTCTTGTTGGGATGACCAGGTGATAGCCAGGGTTTGGTGATCGTGGGCCCCCACACCATTATGCCTTCATGTTGTTTACTTAGAGAATTGTGAGGGAGATGATGCTTACCCTTGAGCAGAAACTGGTTTTATTTAGAGTTAGCTTTGCAGTCACAGCAGTGTATACAGCCATGTGATAGACCACACACTGTTCCCCAGTAGCTATAGCTTTGCCATGGTTTTCCACCCACTGGCAAAGCAGAGCATTTATTTGCAGTAACTCCAGAGCTGAGGAACAGGGACAGACTGGTGAACCCTGTTGGCAGTGCAGGTGCTTCTGGTGGGCTAGGAGGGGAGGCAGAATCAGCAGTGCTTCTGTTTGGAAAACCCAGAGAAAACACCACAAGCTCGACTTGCTCTTAGCTGATCTTTCATGGCAGAGATCTGAGGAGGTACCAATCACCAGGGATCCCAAAGGAGGATGTGTTACAGTACCTGTAACACACAGCATACACACAGCTACATTGGCCCTCTCCTGCTCTGGAATTTCTTAGGTCTTCACAGGTTTTTTTTCAGTGTGGTTATTCTTACCCAATTTAATCTGGGTTGGTTTGGTTTGGTTTGAATTTTCGGGGGTTTGTTTGTTTCTCCCTGCTGTTCCTCAAAGACTCTATCTCTGCCAGGCTAGTGAAGCTGGTTTCTAAAGAGAAATGTCAGAAACTCAGTACATAAATTTTGCTATTGTTTCAGAGAAACTACTTTTATTTCATTTCAGCAGCCTTAGGGTCTTTAGTTGTAGGAGGTTTTGAACAAAAACACAAGTAACAGTTAAAAGCAAGATGCTGTATTTTACTCTAAAGCAAAGTCACTTTACCTGTGAAGGGAATGAAACTGAGTGATCATTTTAAGAACTGAAGAAAGATGCTGTAATAGTAAGGAATGGACATTATGGGTAAATGCTGCTCTGTGCACTTACATCATAGTTTTGGATCACCCAAGTGGGACTGTGAGAAGCTGCCTGTAAATGGTGTGTTTTGATCAGTGTTTGAAGAACTTCTTCAGCTGTGCGCTGCAGGAGTGCTCCTGCCGCTGCGGAGCTCCTGACAAGTGATCTGGGGGAAGAGAGTAATTGAATGGTAATGGAATGCTAGCTTAGAGATCCAGATCAGCAGCCGAGATTTATACATGGATGACAGGACAGGAAAATACCAAGGGAAGTGAGGGTATTTTGACTATGCTGAAGTTTACTGCTTCTTCATAAAAGTAGGGCATGTATGAAAAAGAGGAAAAGCGCCTCACACTTGTATACTTGGATTTTACTAAGCAGCTCCTCAGCTCTCTTTGTTTGCTGCAGTTTGAAAACTGATGCTTTAATAACCAGTGGGTACACAATACTTAATTATTAATAAGGTTGTCAATGGTTTTGAAGTTTGGATTCAGCCTAAGTATACCTCAAGATATTAGTTGCACACAAATTCTCTTAATCACGAATAAAAGTTAGGAAAGTGTGTTTCTCAATAACAATGTATTTCCAGTGACTATCAGTTCCTAGTAAATAATCATCACAGTACACACATTCTAATAATTTCCTAGAGTAGTTAGGTTTCAGCACAGTGTCTAAATGCTTAATTCTTTCAAGGGTAAATGCAAACCTGGGAATGAGTAGCATGGATACTGACCACAGTGTATTTTTACACACAGACATTTTAAAATTAATTTGTCTTTTTATTTCTGTTATATCAGAAGTTTCATATATTATGTTTCTGTGGACATTCACCTGAAAAAAAGCTGAAAACCATCTAATAGTTTTAGTTTCTCATAATACAAATAGAAAAATAATTGGTCTCCTATTTCACAATTCAAATATTCTTATTAAAATAATTCTCCAAAGCAAGAAGTTGTTCTGTTGGAATGAGTTCTTGTGTCCTTCTCAAGACCATTACCTCAAGATGTAATTTTCCTTCCCATTGCCACTGAGGGATACAGAGACTGCTGGTGCCTGTCTCTGGACAGACCCTCAGTACTCAGCTCCTGTTGCCCCGTAGCCGAGTCCCTTTCAAACTTTAACATCACAAGATGGTTCAGAAATTCTTTGTTTACAGTTTCTTGACTGTAGTCTTTTTCAGATGAAGGAAAAACTGTTCATTTTGGAAATAAGAAGAATAACTGAATGCTGAATAACTTTTCCTCTGTTTGGAAGAGTTAAGAAACCTATCACCTCCAATTTAGTTTTCAATGACTTATTATTCAGATTTTGCTCATTAGTCCAGGATGGTTAAGCTACAGTATGTACTGTGATATATTTATTTAGTTACTTCTTACATTGAGAGGCTGAGTCTGACCTCTGTGTTGTTTGCTTTTCTGTGAAACACCAAAAACTCTACTGGCAAATGCATTATCTCATTGTTACAGGGAAAATGGCCAGACCACAATGCTGAAATATAATGAAGATTAATTTTAGCACTTTTAGCTTTCACTAATCTGCATATCATTTCAGTATATGAGGAGAGACATTTCTTTCTTTACCACTTAATCAAATATCTAAATAAAATAAAATGAGAATAAGTTAAGGGCTTTTAATAGACTCTAAAAGCGTAGCGATTTCCAGATGATCCACATTAATTATTCCTTAATTACATGCAGTGTGTTAAGCCTAAAGAAGTGCTGAAATCTGTGTGGAAAAAAAAAAGGGGTCAGGGACCTATAGAAATCAAGCTTCTTAATAAAGCTTGATTTGTAATATGGCAAGGGGAAAGAAGAGATGACCAAATGTGTCACACTTGAAGCTGAGAGAAAAGAGAACTGTGTGTTTAAGAACAGGAATAGAAAACCAACAGATTTGTGATTCACACAAGGGCTACAGAGTGAGTGGACTATGCCAGGTTTAGATTTTCAGACAGATCTAAAGAATTCAAAGAAAAAAAGCCAAATCAGTTTGGAAAGGCAGTCATGATCTTGATTTTGGGGTTTCATTCAGTATAAAAGGTTGTGCTTCATAAAAGCTTTAACAGTATAAAATTATCTAGGAAGCCTTACCTTGCAGAGGCTAAAGCCTGTAGCATTACAAGGTTTATACAGCAGTGGCACAACCTTGCTATGAACATCTGAATATTGCATTATAATATACAGCATCCAATCATATAGGTGAATATGAGTAATAAAACCTGAGGCTCATAAACTCTCTCAGATATGTACCTGTACTGCATTTTAATACCATCTCTCTACTTTCTGTATCATTAAATCTGACNTCTACTTTCTGTATCATTAAAGCTGACACGCCAAATTTTATTCCCTTTAGTAGTGTTGTTAGGTTGACTGCCTACTAAATATGAACCCTAAGTGAAGATGACTTCACCTTGATACTGAGCTTTCTCTGCTTCAATTAACTTTAGTACTTACCTTGCTTCAATTAACTTTGCAGGATCTGTGAAGAGGTCTCCTTATTACTGTGAAATATTTTTCTAAGGAAAGAAAAAGATATTTTAATATATGTCATATTTTAAATAGTTTATATTTTTACTAATTTAGATGTTAATATATTTTCTATTTTTATTAAAATATATTAACTAACGAGTCCATTGTTAATGATCAAACTATGAGTCACTTCAGTTATGTCTTTCTTTAATACCCCTTGCCTTTTCCTGATATTCTGTGTGAGACTAAAAGGCTTAAATTAACGTGAATGTTGTTCCTTAGGTGAGACCTCTAAGTAATGGATATATTTTGTATTAAATGTACTGGACAGTATCAGAACAAGGCTATCTCTACCTATTGATCAGTGTGCATTTCTGGCATTTTTACTTGTTTTCAAGTGGTCATTTTCAGCTCTTTGCAAAATGCTGGTAGACCTTCCTTTATTCTTGCCCTTTTTTATTGGTGTTTTTTGTAGATAATCTTAGGGCTCTGACTCTTCAGATGTTCATACTAATAAAGCTTATCCCATATCATGAAGACTTCCAAGCTCAGACAACTTTTCACACTTCGGNTTTTAATAGACTCTAAAAGCGTAGCGATTTCCAGATGATCCACATTAATTATTCCTTAATTACATGCAGTGTGTTAAGCCTAAAGAAGTGCTGAAATCTGTGTGGAAAAAAAAAAGGGGTCAGGGACCTATAGAAATCAAGCTTCCTAATAAAGCTTGATTTGTAATATGGCAAGGGGAAAGAAGAGATGACCAAATGTGTCACACTTGAAGCTGAGAGAAAAGAGAACTGTGTGTTTAAGAACAGGAATAGAAAACCAACAGATTTGTGATTCACACAAGGGCTACAGAGTGAGTGGACTATGCCAGGTTTAGATTTTCAGACAGATCTAAAGAATTCAAAGAAAAAAAGCCAAATCAGTTTGGAAAGGCAGTCATGATCTTGATTTTGGGGTTTCATTCAGTATAAAAGGTTGTGCTTCATAAAAGCTTTAACAGTATAAAATTATCTAGGAAGCCTTACCTTGCAGAGGCTAAAGCCTGTAGCATTACAAGGTTTATACAGCAGTGGCACAACCTTGCTATGAACATCTGAATATTGCATTATAATATACAGCATCCAATCATATAGGTGAATATGAGTAATAAAACCTGAGGCTCATAAACTCTCTCAGATATGTACCTGTACTGCATTTTAATACCATCTCTCTACTTTCTGTATCATTAAATCTGACACGCCAAATTTTATTCCCTTTAGTAGTGTTGTTAGGTTGACTGCCTACTAAATATGAACCCTAAGTGAAGATGACTTCACCTTGATACTGAGCTTTCTCTGCTTCAATTAACTTTAGTACTTACCTTGCTTCAATTAACTTTGCAGGATCTGTGAAGAGGTCTCCTTATTACTGTGAAATATTTTTCTAAGGAAAGAAAAAGATATTTTAATCTATGTNATATTTTAATATGTGTCATATTTTAAGTAGTTTATATTTTTACTAATTTAGATGTTAATATATTTTCTATTTTTATTAAAATATATTAACTAACGAGTCCATTGTTAATAATCAAACAATGAGTCACTTCAGTTATGTCTTTCTTTAATACCCCTTGCCTTTTCCTGATATTCTGTGTGAGACTAAAAGGCTTAAATTAACGTGAATGTTGTTCCTTAGGTGAGACCTCTATTTTGTATTAAATGTACTGGACAGTATCAGAACAAGGCTATCTCTACCTATTGATCAGTGTGCATTTCTGGCATTTTTACTTGTTTTCAAGTGGTCATTTTCAGCTCTTTGCAAAATGCTGGTAGACCTTCCTTTATTCTTGCCCTTTTTTATTGGTGTTTTTTGTAGATAATCTTAGGGCTCTGACTCTTCAGATGTTCATACTAATAAAGCTTATCCCATATCATGAAGACTTCCAAGCTCAGACAACTTTTCACACTTCGGAGGGTGTGGAAACTTTGTAGAAGCCCTTTTCACACTCAGGAGAGTGTGAAAAGGGCTTCTGCAGAGGCTGTTCATGTTTGCATTATTTTATGGAATTTGGCTAGCTACCTGTGAATCTCTAACTTTCAGAACTTCCTGTTTTCTTACAACACTTTTTGCTTTTATTCTTTTTCTCAAGCTCATTGCTGCCTGAGTTGTCTGCATGTTTGGTTTTGTTCAGCAGGGAATTCCTCTAACATGGACATGGACATTTTCCATGAGCTGGTATTTCGTTTGATTTCAGTACATTTTACACTCCCTATTTCAAGTAGGTAACAGTGCAATATTCTAACCTGAGAAATAACTATTTGTTTCTTATATATTCAGTTCATTTTCCTTCTACTTAACTGTCTGTATAGTGTCATGGTAAAACTTCAAAAAATAATCCAGTTGCAGTGGAGGCGTATAGGTGTTTTCAGGTTACTTGCTAATATATTATTTATACTTCTATTTTTTTCTCAAGTTAGCCTGCACAGAAAAGATATCAAGCTAAAATACATTAGTCATTTCACCTTTTCAGATCTGCAGAATTCTGTTAGTCATTCAGTTGCTGAGTAGGCTCTTGTCCTGTCCATATTCCAAGTTTTAACAATTTAACAGCTTCAGTTAATCAAGTATGCATTTGAAAAGAATTTTCTCCTCACTCTTACAGCTCTGTGTTTCTGTTCAGCACTTCAAATACTCCTTTTATGCTGTAGAAAGCTACTGCTTTTACCACTGAATGCTGTGCATTTGTTCTCTGTGGTAAATAATTAGATGGCCTGTGTGCTTTGGAGGTCTGCTACATCTCTGTTGTTGCAGCATAGAAAACTTAGGAAAAGAAAGTTGGTGAATGGACCTGAATGTATGGCCCAGATTTCCCTCCTGCAATATCACCCCCACACAAAAAGGTTTATTCTGCTGTAAATCAAAGACAGGATTCGTTCAGTGATTGATACTTGGTTTTGAACCTAATTGAAAATCAGCTATTCATCTTTAGTTTGTTAGATTTTCATGTAATTTAGCCAACAAATGCTTTGAGGGTAGATATATCTTTAGAAGGACAAAACCAAATACATCATAGATGTTTGCCACCATCACTGGGATATTTAGATTCATGAGTAGCCTGTGGGGAGCTATCTGAGCATAATGCCAGGGAAGGCATTGATGGCCCTGGCAGTACCGGGTCACTTGCTGCTGACCAGAGCCTTTAGTTAAGCCATTCTGTCTTCTATGTAGGAAATCACTGGAAACGGGAGATTTGAAACAGAAATTCATTGTATGCTCCTTCAGATGAAAAAGTAGTCTTTAGAGCAAACCTGACATATTCAGCTGGATAAACTATTTCTGCTACTAAATTTAGACTCATATAAACCTCTTCCAGCCAATCTGCCATATACCTTGAAAGATGTTACCTTGTTTTTTTAAAATTTTCGTAGAATTTTTTTTTTTTTACAGCTGAGGAAAGCTGTTGTAACAGGTACTATTTTTTTTTCTTTGCATCTAGGTTGCTTCCTATCTGAAATTCTAATATAAATGAAACAAACGATCAGTAAAAATGTTAATTCATAATAATTATGCAGAATGGGAAGGTTATAACCAAGGTGTGATAAAGATAAAGGAGGGCAGTCTCTTAAACTGTGCAGTAGAGCAAATATGCATGTGTATATATATGCAATATATACATAGACTATATATCATAAATTTTGTCCCATGGGGGACAGAATTGTAAACTAAAAGCAGCACATCTCCTTTATTGCACTGCTGTGCGTGGGTACCGTTCATGGAATGTTTGAATTGAGGTATTGATTATAGTGAATTTACTGGTTTTGGTGAGAGTGGTGGCTGCAGGCATAGGAGAGAAATTTGTGTACATCCCAAGTGTGGAAACACATCTTGGGGTAACAAGGGAGAAATACGAGATACAGGATTTGGGAACTGCAGTGGTGAATTCGAGAAGGTTGACTGTTACTACCTTTTCAAACACAAGTAATCAAGTAGCAGAATAGTTAAATATATTCTAGTTAGAAAAAAAAGATAATTTAAAAAATTATATTTTCATATTTTATGCTTTTATCAATATTATTCTAGCCTCCCTGTAGACTGCTATTCTGTACTGTTGTCTTGTTTTACAAGACCTGTGTTGCCTCTTTTTTTGTTTGGGGTTTGTTTGATTGTTTTCCAAGTTGAGTTTTATGCTTTTATATAGCCACCAAACATGAAACAGTGTTCAAGTCAGTTGGTTGTATATAAACAACTGGTATTCAAAGGGATGATGTCTGCGCTGAGTTCCAAGAATTGCAAATTTTTCTATCTTTTTATTTTTCAGTGTTCCCAAACTCTCTCAAGAACAATGGTTTGGAATTCACTCTGTAGGTTATTTTGCACATGGCTTGCTTTTTCTTACTGCCATGCCATTTTCCTCATCAATCTAAATAGTGTGCTAACAATTTGTGTGCGTGGTAACTTCCTGGATGTTATTGCTGTCACAGTGTAATGCCATTATTCACTGTTATGTTTGCTAATCTTTGTCACTCTTGCATTCGGCTGCCTTCGCGTTTCTGAAGTCATTTCTGTGGCTTGGCTAGAGCAGGACACGTCCTGTATGTGAAAATATGACCTCTCTTGGCAGGACTGTCTTTCTCTTTCCTGATAATTAACATTCAGTGATACATTTCTGAATGGACAGGCTACAAAGTATATAGTGTTAAATGAGCAACTCTGTTTTCCCTCCTGTACTCAGAAAGATCAGCTGTGTAATTAATGTGCTCAAGTAGCTGTGGTCTAAGGTAAGAGAAGTCAATCCTAACGTGTGTTGATAGCTTCAGCTTCAATTCATTTTCATGTCATGTACCCCCAGAGGCCCAAATACTTTTGGAAGGTGGGTGTCTGGTGTGTTGGTGGGGTTTTTGTTGTTTGGATTCTTTTGCTGTTGTTTGTTTGGGTTCTGGGGTTAGTTGGTTGTTGTTTTGTTTTGCTTTCTTTGATTATTATTTTTTTTAATGAATTGACCAGCTTGAGAATTAAATAGGGAGAGTAACATAGAGAAATCTTGATAAAAAGTAAATCAGAATGTTTTCCCCAGGCTATATCTGATCATTTTTGCCTTAGTACAGCTGTGTGCTGAAAATGAGCCACTGCTGAAAATGAGGACAAAAAGGTATGAAGGTGATAATATTCAGTTTTGTTTGTACTATAGATTTTTTTTATTTTTTTTTTTCCCAGATGATTTTCCTGGCAGTCTGTTAGCAAGCAGTGTATTGGATTTGCTGGGTACTTTTGCTCAGAAAGTGTAGACTGTTGGCACTTGACATACTGTGTATCATCAAGAAACAAGTGACTCACTTGGAAAGAAATATTACAGGACAAGCAAAGTCAAATTTTGTCTTGCTTTCTACTTAACTCCCTNACTTAACTCCCTCAAAAAAGCATATGCCTTTTTACAAAAAAAAAAAAAAACAAAACCAAAACCAAACCACAAACCAAAACATTTTCTGTCTTTATCTGTCCAGGTTCATCATGTTCTTTGGACTTTTTTCACTGTTGAACTTCAGCTAATTCTGCATAGTCTGGGAGCTCCAAGTTAGCATATATAAAACCAAACAAATGATGTTGACTGCCTTCTCTTCCCTGGCAGTAATTAGCCACAAGTATGATCCTGATCTTCCCCTTTCTCTGAAGCCTCTCTCTCCTTCACTGAGATGTGGTCTTACTTTGTGTTCCTTATTTTTACTCAGATTGAACACAATGGATTCCAGGCAAAATCTGGGATCCACTAAATACATTGTTCTGCAACTTTGTTCAAGGACAGTCCTAGTGAATGAAGTGTGTTTACTGACTGATGCCATTTTAAGCGTAAATATTGTCTGATGGATGGGAATGTCTTCCAAAATTTATCTACAACTGTCTGGGCATTTTGATTCACATAGCATTTTGAAGCAGATCTCCCAGTTGCCTGATTTACTGCACACTGCTTGACTCATAACAATAAAGGTGCAGAGAATCGTGACATTCAAAGTCAGCATGAGTGCTGAGAAGCTTTTTGAAAGAGCTTGTTTGGACCAACACCTGATTGCAGCACACCATAACATTATATTCATTCTTTAAATATATGTATATATTTCAAACACAAAGAATTTAGGTCTGACAGAGTACAACTTTGTGCTCTTCCAACACAGTGGCTTGAGTGTGAGCTTCCCCAACAGCCCTTTGAATGGAAGGGGTTTGGTGGGAGGAGAAAAAGTGAAGCAATTTTTAAGTGACAGGTTTGAGTTAGAAAGAAATATTTCATTGTTCTAAATGAAACCAGCATTCTTATGGTTGTGGCTTCTTTAAGGATACTCCGCAGTATCCAGGCTTCTGTAGTAAATGATCAGATCCAGAATGTACTTTCAGCACAAAAAAATCAAGCTGCCACTGAGATGAAACACAAGAGCAAAGATGAGATAGTTATGTGAAAGGCCAGCACACGTTCACTGATACCTGTCGCTGTGTATTTGCAGCTGCCCAATGACTTATGAAGAATTCTAAATAATGGGGATCACTGCAGGTTTTTTCTTCTTGCAACTGATGCACGTTGCAGACTTCTGCTATAAAACATAGCAATGTCTGGGTTGGCAGGGATCTCCAGAGGTCAACCCAACCCCCCCTGCTGACAGCAGGGACATCCTCAACTAGAGCAGGGTGCTCAGAGCTTCATCAAGCCTCACCTTGAATGTATCCAGGGATGGGTACCCCCCTGGGCAACCTGTTCCAGTGCTCCACCACTCTCCTGGTAAAGAACTTCCTCTTTATTTCTAATCTAAACCCACTCCTTCTTAATTTAAATCCACTGCCCCTTG
>VWZY01005182.1:490864-540511 GCA_013399075.1 Chloroceryle aenea | reverse complement strand
TGAGGTAAAGAACAGCCACAGGATCCTAGTGTTCCAGCTTCACACCAGAAAAATATTATTTTCCCCTTGTTTTGCAGTACTTATATTTATCACAGCACCACAGAATTNCCTCATAAGGGAGATGTTCCACTCCCTTAATCATCTTTGTGGCCCTGTGCTGGACTATCTCCAGCAATTCTGTGTCCCTCTTGAACTGGGAGGCCCAGAACTGGACACAGTACTCCAAATGCAGCCTTACCAGGGCAGAGTAGAGGGGTAGGACAACCTCTCTAGACCTACTGGCCACATCCCTTCTAATACACCCCAGAATGGCATTGGCCCTCTTGGCCACAACAGCACAGTGCTGACTCATGGTCAGCCTCCCATCAACTTTTCCTTTTTCCCTTTGCTATTTGTGAAGCACTCTTTAAGGCAACAGCTAAAGAAAATGTTTTCAACAGCCCATTACATAGTTTGTACAGAGCAATAACAAGACATTTAATTTTTTCCTTATGTCTCCCAGTGATTTTAAATATTAGACACAGATCCGCTGCATATGGGAGACTGAAATGTGAAGTGATAAATGTATCAGAAAGCTCATGTCAAGGATTACAGTCTTACCCATTATATTGAAACATGCATGGATTTCCCAGACTTAGATTTGTTCAAAAAAGAAACTGAAAATTTCTCACATTCCTGAACATCTTACAAGAGGGCAGAAATACCATAGAGAATACCACAGCTGAAAGACAACACATCTCCATAGTTAACTGTTATGTATAGGCCGTGTTATATAGCTATGGCTGAAAAGACAGTAAGTGCTTGAAATCCCCTTGGAAATTATGCTAGCATTGAAATAATTTCTTTCATCGCCAGAGTTTCCCTATAGACCTCAATCAAAATGTTCCATCAATAAAGTACTGCACATGAAACACTGCTCTGTCACTTGGCAACTAAGCCTGAACAAATATTTATGTAATGGCTTACATTTTTATCTGTTAAAAACAACTCTACAAATAAACCATATAAAAAGCTCCTCCATATTTGAAACACAAAATTTATGCTTTATGTAAAAAACTGTCTTCATTCTTAAATGACTACCACTGTCATAAGATTTGCTTCTGGTTTTGGGGAAGTTTCTGTATGAAAAGAATATTGTGCACACAAGTTACTCTACAATCCCATTCTGGGTATTTTTGCAGGTAATAGCAAACCCCAAGAGTTTAAAAATATCAAAGTAGAAATTAATTTTAACGCAGAATAGGATGCATTCTTAGTCATGAATCGTGAACTATGTCACTACTGACCAGTGATTAAACTCCAAGCATTAAAAGGCTGTGAATAATTAAACTATGAGCTTAAAGCACACACTTTATCATTAGTACCCAAACCCATCAAATTTGATAAAAGTATCTTAAAAAAACCAAACAAATTAAACATAGCAACAAATTCTGCAGTAAATTTACATGAGTAACAAGCAGTTAAATTCCAAGTTGCATTCATTGTGTAGATTTAGGTGATGCCTAAAATGGATGGTGGCACTAGATTAATTTAGGGATAAATTACACTAGTTTGGGAGCAAAATCTTAGGGTGCAGGGGAAGGAATACTGTTGTTTACTTATTTCTAAGCAAGAATAAAATGACAAGAAGATCCAGGAAATTATCAGTGAGCCAAATTATCACTGAGCAACCCATGCAACAAGCAGAAGATATGATACAGATGCTGATATCACATGTAGGTTTTTTTAGTTTACTGGAAATGAACTCGCATCACAGGACTGCTCTACTGACTTTCTCGGTTGAAGTAATGGGAGTGCTGCGGTGAGAAATGTGTGAAATACTCCAGTGAAGGATCCAGCCTTAGCTTTCAACCTTTTAACGTCATGCAGACATTAAACATAACACAACAACATAGAGAACATTGTTTATTATGTTTAAATATAATATGTTCTTTGGTTTAAAATAAGACCCAAGTCTTTCTATTTTGCCTGAAGAATGGTATAGAGCCTCCTCAAATAAGATTTTCTGTAAAGAATTACTTTCCTGAGATTTAACAAATAAATTTATTTATGAATCAGAACAGTTAAACTGGCCCTTCAGGAAATACAAGTGCACAGTGCATGAGATTATTACTTTTCCAAACAACTGACAAAAAAAAAAACAAAACAGACACAAAAGTCAGTACAGGTGTTTTTTTGGAGAGTGTTAATATAAATTTACCAAGGCCTACAGTGAAAGGATGAGGGGTAATGGTTTTAAATTAGAAAGGAATGGATTTAGATTACGAATAAGTTCTTTACGACGCGAATGGTGGAGAACTGGAACAGGTTGCCAAGGGAAGTGGTTGAGGTTTGGCAAAGCTCTGAGCAACCTGCTCTAGTTGAGGATGTCCTTGCTCTTAGCACGGGGGTTGGACTAGATGACCTCTGGAGGCCCCTTCCAACCCAGACATTCCTATGTTTCTATCTGCGAGTTCAGTTTTTGGCTTCTGAGTATGTTTCAGTGGGCTTGCTATCAGTAAAATTATAACTCACAGGTCAGGGACCAATTTTTTAAATTTTTTTTTCTCTTCTTTCACAAGCCATGAGGAACCCCTGAAAGAGAGTATTTTGACCAAATTCAGAAGACTGAGAAATTGGCTTGACCTTGAGGGACACCAGAAGTTACCATTCAGTTCTGTTGAAATCTCCTGGCACTGAAAGAATGAAAACCATGCTGGGGCAAGCCTGAATAAAGAGAAAGCTGAAACAAAAAGCAGTTTATTGCAATCAATTTCCTTTATCCTTGTTGTGTTCACTAATTATAGAAAGCTTTATGAAGAACAACTTGTCACTCTTAGACCAGGTTTTACCTTGTCCTTTATTCCCCAATGAAATTAGGATATGGGGTTTAGGACTTGACACTTATTGCCAAAACCATCTGTAAACTCATACATTTTGATCAGAATGACTTCACAGCAGAATAGAGAGAAGAGTGTAGAAGAAAATATTGTGGGTTTTTTTTTTCCCCATACAGAAACCTTGGCATTGTTAAAATAACTGCTGCTTGTTCTCATTATCTAAATGTGTTAGGGACAACAGTTTATATTTAAATACAATACATGGTGCACTGGGGACTTGTTTATCTGTATTCTTATTACCCTGATCTTCTACTATGCAAAATTGAGTCTTTTTCCCCTAACAAAAATCATTTGCACCAGTAAGTCCCCTGATTCCGAAACTGTCATTTAGCTGAATGAAGTCCATGTCTCTCCTGTACTTGGGTGGGCAGATACCTCTAACCCACACTTGGGCTCGGTTTCTTATAGTACTCACTTCCACAATATTACAGAACAATTCTCCAATTTGACTGCCTAACACTTTGCCATATTTGCGTAAGCCTTCTTGCTTACACGAGGCTAAATGCTTTTGAAGAGCCCTCAAAATTCCTTTGGAATTAATAACTGGTGAAAGACTAGCAGTCCTCCAGTCAAGGTTTATTGCAGAATAATATTGAAAATGTGAAGGAAAATAATTTTATTTCTATATGACATTTATGATAATAACAGCATTAAGCCACAATAGACACAGAAGTAATGCCTACACTTGTAGACAATAAAGAGGCTATTACCAAGACAGAATTTTAAGGTTATTTTTGATTTCCAACTTATAAATACTATGACTTGTTATTGATATGCAAGGTAATAAATTAATCACTTCCAATTATTATCAGTTCATCATGGTGACCATATAATGTGATTTACTTTTTGCTTAAGGAGCAGCTTCCACAGCTGAAATAGTTCATTTTTAATCAAGAAGAAAGTCATCATCTTTTTCCTATAAACCCTTGAAGAGCTAATTGAGCTACAAAGCTGACATTTCAACCACTAAACTTTCACTAAAATCATAAAATATTAAGGTTTGTTTTATTTTGTGCTGCAGCAGTTAACATGATACCCACTTCTAGCGTTCATTTTGGCCATAATATGAGTGGAGTTTTATAATAAAGGCAATATAATCTCAGAAACATNCCTCTCTACTCACAAAACACCTCTGCCTGTTTCTATAGGTTAATAGATGCTTTGCAAATAGCTGGCAAATTGTAGACAAATAATTCTACAGTTTGGGGAGCACCTTAATATAGAAGCAGTCAGAGCTTTAATCCTCTGGGGATGACCATGTGAAAAGGAAAAGTCAGACTCTGCTCCCAGAGGGGCAGTCACACATCCTTTTCCCTCTGCCAGTTATAGACATTGGAAGAAAATGAGATTAAAACGGAAGAAATCAAATAAAGGCATATACCACGAGTCACTAACAGCTTTACACTGCACATAATGAAAAAGTTGCTCAGCCACCTGAGGCATCAGAACAGGGGAAGCAAGGGTTAAAATTATGCTTTCCAGTTAGACACCTACAAATCTAAGATTACATAGGAAGCTATTGGTGGCCTACATTCTTCTAGCTGAAAGTGAGGGAGGTGCAATGCTAAATGGGGGATTCATGGCAAGTCATCTTGGCTTCATGTTCCTTCCCCTCCCTTAAATTTTATGGGCTGTATCAGCTGTTAAGGGTTTGAAGATAGGATGACTCTTAAATATACATTTATACAGTAATATTTAAAAAAAAAAAACCACAAACAAATAAAAAAACCAACCTGTCATGAAAAGTTTATACTTGCTTTCAGATGGTTTCATTTCATAAGGCACTACATATGGAAAATATCTCGATCCATCCCTCAGCTGCTGATGGGAGGCCAAGAGCTGGGGCAGAAGCTTTTCTCTAATAATTCTGTGGAAACTTAAGTAACAGGCAGGGAAAATCTGACTGCCTGGCCTGTCAGCAAGGGGGAAACATGGCCAGACCTAAGCATAGCACCATGGTCACAACCAGAGGGACTGGGCAATAGCTCCCTCCAGCATCAGGGTTAGCTTTATTTCACATTCAGACTTATTTTACTTCCAGATTTTCCACAATTAGAAACATACCTTCCTGTAATAAATTTACAAATGACTCAGCGAGATTAACAACCAGAACAGAATATAAAGACAGTGAGGAAAAGAGGTATGGAAAGGAAGACTCAGCAGGTGTCAAATCAGCTTGGTGACATGTGGACAAGCTGTCCCAAATCTAGAGGTTTTAAGCAGAAACTGGGGTCAAAATAAATCCACATTTTAATAGATGTCAGTAAATACTATTGTCTGCTTCACTATGACAAATGTATTTTGTATATTTATATATTTTTCTGTAAACTAACACATAATTGTGTATTTTTAAAATTTATTCAGACTGCTATATAAATGTGCATATCTAAACTATAGTTACATATTTTATATTCAAAACAAATTTTGGTAGCTATACAGAAGTAAATACCTCTTTCCTACCTTTCCTTCCCTATTCTGACCATTTCTGTAGAGCATTTCAAGTTGTGCAGATAAAAAGAATTATGATTATTAGGTGGAAGCAATCAAATATTTAGAGCAGGGTATATAAAGGTCAGTCCTCAACTGAATCCAGCGGAACACAAGCTCCATGTTGTCATCTGATCTGCAATCTAGATGAGCCTGTCCCCACACTCCCCAGGAGGCACGTCTTGCTGAAATTTCCTTCTTCCCCCTTGCCACCATGCTTTCTGCATCTCATGACTTTCAAGAGTCCCTTTAAAAACCCACCTCCCCACACACACTCTTCTCTACAAGAGAGGCAGGGTACAACACTGGTTAACTATTTCACATAAACATTATCTGAATGTGAAGAGGTGTGAGGTTATTCAAGCCAGAGAGCAACCCACAAAGTGTGGAAACCTCATGATACAGCTGTTAGTATGGGGAGACGCTCACTCCACTGCAACTGAACACTTCCCACTTTTCATTTTACACCACACAATTACAAAAGCTCTCCTTGGGAAGACAGGGGCCAAGCCAGCACACTGTCTGGCAAAGAGAGTTTATCCAGAGGACAAAGACCAGTTAGTCTGTGCTAACACGCCACAGTGACTATAACTACAACAATCAAGGCCTGAAAACAAATTACCTAAATACAAATTTGATACAAGTTAGTAATGCACCCAAGTTTTTAGTGACAAGCACTACATTCTTGATTAAAACCTTCAGGTAGATTTTTTCAGGCCACAGTTTTACTTCAGTGAACAGAAATCAGAATTTGAGCCAAAGCACATTGTTTGAAATAACATTCCTGACAGCACCATTAGATGCATTATATAAATAATTTTATTTCTGTTTTGGGTATACTACTGAACAACTGTTTTCTCTTTATCAAAATTTCTATTTTGCTGAGATAGACCATACTAGTGTGCAAGCAGAGCCAGTGTGAATGAGGGGAAAAAGTTCTGAAATTTGAACCCAGACTGTTGTATAAACCTCACATCTGATGGAAATAAGAATGATAGCCCAGAGACAAAATATCTGATAGCATTTGTCATTAATTATACACTTATTTCTTAAAATTATTCAGAGCAGGATGGACAAGCCTTGATGGATTTCAAAGGCCAGCCTATGTCTATGTACTAAATAGCCCACATTTATTAAAATCCAGCTTTCAGCTATGCATAGTGCACACTGCCACTCCAATAATTTTCCATAAATTGAGGGACTTGCAAATGTAGATTAATTGAGGCAATGAAACAGCAGCTAGAGTAAAGAAATTAGATATTCCCTTTCATAGTTTCTTCTCTTGAACTTTCAGATTTCACAGTGGTGGGCAATTCCCCAAAATAAACCAGCAAGGGAATATAAACTCAAACAGCATTTATTAAATCTAACAGCAGGATTAGTAAATGGTTGCATATAGACTTTGCTTTCTGTCATATAATGTTTTAAAATAACCAAATAAACACATGGTTGAGGGTTGCGGCTAGGCATTTTGCTTGTGATAATAGGAAGAAAGCAAGTCTAATTTGGCTTGTAAGATGACTTGCTTGTTGGTTTTAAAAAACAGCAATTAAAAAAAAAAAAAACACACCACAAAACCAAAACTGCCACACAACAAAAGCCAAAAACCCTCACAAAACCAACTAAACAAAAATAATAAATCCAGCAAAGCCCACGGGCTGTTTAATTTCCTGAACAGACTTTGATGCTTCAAGCATACACACAGCTTTTGCAGATGATTTCTTACTCAGCTGATTCAGGGTGGCTACAAACCATGCAAGAAGTTACTGAAGGGCTTTCATAGTTTGACAGCAGATTGGTATTAAATAGTGCAGGCATTAAAACCATGAGTCCTCAGTGCAGGATGCTGAATTACATTCCCCGACAATCATATCTACATTGCTGCAAGTAAATCTGCCACTTAAATAGTTAGATGATCACAACCTATGAAAACAGCACATGTTCAGGGCCGCTGTTGGGCCCCAAAACTTTGTACAGGGACTAAAATGTCTGGAGAGTCCCTCCAGCATCTGGAAGGGCTACAGTGAGGGGAATTAAGAACCCCATGTGCTCCTCCCCCATTACCAGTAACCTGTCCATGAGCCACCCACCCTCTGCTTAAAGCCATCCCATCTCATTCTGCTTTTACATCCTGCCCACAGGTGCACTGAGTCCGGTCTCAGCATTTACAAAGTGCAACAAGAGGTGAACAAAATACAAATGCTTCATCTGAATGTACCCTGCTTCATACAGCCAGATCCATTATTTTCATGCAAGGCTATGGGAACACCTAACAGCGACTGTTTTAAACACCATAGCTGCAGGAAGACTCCCATGGGGCTCCTGGGTCTCTGTAGAGCCAGACAGACTCCCTCACTTCCCAAAACATAACAGAACTTTTTCCTTATGTTTGTCTTCCCCTTCTGCAAAGCTAGGCAGATGACACTGCTTATCATTCAGAAGGAACACAGCCAAGGTAACTGCACTAGCCTAGTGACAGAATTAGAAGAATCAATAACAGAAAACAGTAAGTGATGAAGCCACTAAGATCAGTGTTTGCATTTCAAACCACCCAGCTCCAAATTAATTTTTAAAAGTATCAACAGAGAGAGGGCTTTTTCCACTGCAGTTTCTACTCTTAACCTTTTCAGCCATCTTAAAACAGTCTCTATGTACATTCCTACTCCAAACTACTTTGATTTTCATTGAAAATAGTAGTCATAAATCTTTGGAGGAGGTAACTTCACTGTTGAGCCTGGCTTGTATCTTGTTAGCTGTTACAACCCTTGTATTTACACTGCATTTCATAGTAGTTCTTTAAAATAGAATAACAACATTAAAAATACATGCAATTAGAGAAGTGATAGGGAGTTTCCTACCTGCAAGGAGCAGTGAACATTGGGCATCTTCAAGGTAGAAGGTGATCTGAGGGCAACCACAACACAGGCTGGGCAACAATCCCACCAGCAGGGCTCAGCCCCACAGCACTAAAACCAGGCAAATAGGAACAGCAAGAGGAAGACATCCCATGGACAGTCCAGGCAAAATCAAAGCGACAGTTTGGCAAATCCAAAAAACAACCCAGAAACAGATACATCTTCAGCACATCTCATGGCCAGAACTACGCCCAGAGCGTAGCATAAGTAGAGCTCCTGCATCAATGAGCAGAGGGAGGGAAAATGGAGGGGTGGGGTGGCAGGTGGAGTGGGTCCCAGGTGAGGTTGGTCAGGGCAGTTAAGGCTTATTGGTGCTTTTGGGGCCCTGACACAGGGTTTTGCTTGGATGAGCTTTAATGAGTAAGATCTATTAGTTAATACAATGTAGCAAGTGAATATTGCATTGTAAAATGCACCAACCCATTGCTTGCTTGAGCCGAACAGTTACATGCTGTAGATCAATGGAAATCTGTCCCACTTCACAGTGAATTCTGCACACACACAAAATCTATAGGAAACTCAGGGGGAAACACCAGTCTGCAGTTAACACTATTCCAGACTTCATGGTCTGATGTCACTGTTGTTTGACCTGCTTTCATGATGTTTTCATTCTGAAAATGGACTGAGAAGTCAGCTGCTCTGCCAGGATATTCTGCCATCACAGATCACATCCAACCCCAAATCTGGAAGAAAGAAAAGCAAAAGGGGGTTGATTCAAGAGAGCACTGCATTTTTAAATGTGATGCAGACTAAAAGTTGGGGGAGTATCTAATCAGCAGTTCTAGTTTGTCTCTCCTTGTTGCAGGGTGTGTGCTCATGCCTGTGGATGTCTCTGGACAGTCACATGTGAGCTATCCACATATGATAACACTAGCTATCAGCTCCTCAGCCTGCTTTTAGCCTGGTTACAGATCCTCCTTGAAGTTTGCATCATGTCTCTCAAAACCTGCTGTACTTCTCCCAATACTTTTCTCTGCAAATACAGACTTTTGTCTTTTCCAAGCCAAGGATGAGCTTATATTCTCCACATATGTGATTTGGAGAACAAGTCTGCAAAACGCGTAAGTATCAAAACAACCTCTTTTCAGATAAATAAAATATACAGGATAATGAATTTCTCTTTCACTTCCAAAAATCCATCTCAAATCCTGAAGATATCTTGTTTACTGCTTCAGATTCTTATATCCTGTTTCAGATATCCTCATATCAGAGGATATCATATCACATCATCTCAGAATAGACTGAACCACCTATCTAAAACCATTCAGCTTTCCCTCTTGAATTACACTATCCCATTCTGATGGTTTACCTGCACCTGAAGTAAAGCCCAGCCCCCATGGAAAGAAAGTACCCATCGAGTACACCATCGCTCTGCTGAACAAGAGAGCAGCTTGCATCACAAAACACAAAGAAAAGCTCAAAAGAGCAGCCTCTCCACTTCAAACATGCTCACTTGACAGTGGTTCTGCAGGCTACTACCACTTGGAGCTTCTTGTTTGAGAAGATCAAGAAAAAAAAAAAGTGAAGAACAAACCCTACTTGGGAATGACCATTGTAGCTTCATTCAAAATGCAACTATCAGAATCAGTCCACACCGGCTCAGGTAGTTTGATGGGCAGACAGAGAAATCAGGTGTGATCTATAATGAAAAGAGCTGAACACAGAAAAGGAAGATGATCTGAGTGACTGGCAGAGCAAGATCACAATAGCTGCAAACACAAGATCTAACGACAAATATTGATTCATTCTTTGGCTTCTTAAATGCAGCTCTTTATGTTTCATCTTTGTTCCACAGTTGCAACACCAGTCTCACTTCTTTACACTGCCCTCCCTACCCTCACCCTAGGCCACATCTGATGTGGGTCACTTACCTGGATTTTGAGCTGCTCGGGGAATGGAGCATCTTTCCTAAACATCTGAGGCCCTGGGATACAGGTGCTGTGCTCAACGAATTCACTGCTATATGCTACCTCACTGCAGATAATAAATGTAATAAAAAACTTGTTAATTATGAATAAAGGCATGTATTTTTATAAATGCATACTTTCATAAAATATAGAATAACTTTGAAACTTAAACCAAATTACATCAAAACAGTAAGACAGTGAGTGTGGCATTCACCCTGAGAAGGAAAAATGCCTGCATGCATTCAGAGAGAGATGTGCCTTTGTACTTATCAGTGCAGCCACCTAAAGTGGCAGGATGAAACTGTAGAAGAAGGAATGAGCTTTTTCCCCCCACTTCTTTCTATTATGCTTCATGTCGTGCTATTGAATCAGCAAGATAGGAAGATTCTTCTACAGAAACAGAAGCAGCTTTTAAGTGCCTTCACTACAAACAATACCAAGTGGAAACAAAGGCACAAAAGTGAATGTCCCTAACAAACAGAACTGCCTATTAACATTCTTGTATTGCTGTCAAATTTTACGAATATAATTTTCTGTGGTTTTTTTCTCCCCCCCCTGTTGTTTTCATCTGCCAGGAACACCCACTGAGAGCAGCCAGCTAGCTAGCGGTTTTGGCAGAAGAAAGTTACTCTACAAAACTTGAAGCCTACATTTCTCAAGAGTTCTGCTCAGCTGCTGTAAAATTTGATGGAAAAAACACTATTTCCACATCCATACTTTTCCTGACAATTTCAGACATTTTCTCTGACCTTCTTGTGCAGTGAAACACCACAGTCTCCTTCCAGATCTAAATCAAGTAACAGCCAAGAAAGAAAGAAAAAAAACCAAAACAAATCTAATCTGTGGTGATGATATTGCCTTCATTGCTTTGCTTTTTTATCAGTTAAAACATTTTCCTTCCTAGCAATGTATGGCAACTGTGAAGTAGGTTTCAATAACATTGAGTCTTATATTTGTTTTCCACAAACTGACAGACATTATCATTTGCTATTTCCCAATTCATTAAAATGGGCAAAAGCAGGAATATATGAGCTGATCCCAGCTCCTGCACACTGCTTGACCTGCTTTTATTGGAAAGCAAGGCTTATTCAGTGACAACATCTGTCAGTCCCTGTCTTTTGAGCAGGTTCACCTCAATTAGACAAAAATGCTGTGCTCAAATTCTCTGAGCTGAATGGTCTGGGCAAGTTGCACCAACACTGCCTTTATGACTAAGAGCTTGGGCTTTTCTGTCACCTAGGTCTTTACTTGTCTGCCTCACTGCAGACTCACTGCAGCCAGAGCAAGAATCACGGGGGCAATCAGATTATCAAAAAAATTGCAAGTCTGGGTAAAGGCTCTGCTTCCACCTTATCCCAGCTGCACAAGTAGTCAGTAATACACTGCCAAATGTTTGATGACCAAAGATGGCTAAAGGAGAGACACACTGTGTAGTCCTCACCAAGGGACAAGCTACTCAAGAAGTCTAACAAAACACTGGGTGCAGATTTATAAAACATCAGGTTTCATTTGCTCAGAGAATTGCTCATTTAACGCTACTGCCTGATGTGATTTTAATTCTCATATTATTTGATAATTTAGCCAACATGTTGTTTGCATGGACAATTTTATGAGACAAATGGAAATGATAAGCAGCAAGCATCACTAAAGATATCGATGCTGAAAAGTGTTTGATAGATGGTCGTTTTGAACAACTGAGTATCTTGCTAACATATTTGTGGATTATCCTTCTCCCTCACCCACATACACACAGAATTTTTTGGTTTATATTAGCTTCCTGCATATTTTGGAATGTGTAGGCCTGGACAGCAACAACATGAGCTTAGTAGTCACTGTGCAGACTCCCAGCCATTACAGCAGCACTCTGATCTGTTTCCCTAGTCTCTTCAAACAGTGACAATTAATCATGTCAAATTGTTCCCGGTGCCAAAGCATCGTAATATCAATAACCATTCAGAGGAAACTTGCTTCACAAGAAGACAGAGATTCATTTCCACTGGTGATCTAAGCAGAGTTCAGACCTAGAGGTATAATGCTGTTGGACTTACTTACTGCACAACCTCCATTGCTGCAGTTTTGGGATTATGAGGTCATATTTTAGGAATGAGAATTAATATATTTCACTGATTTTAACACTTGCTGGCCTCATCCTGTCATCTTTATAAGTAGGAACGATTCATTGGTTTTCATGAAAGTACACATGCACCACAATTTCAAGATAGCATGTCTGCTATGTAAAAATAAGAGGAAACTTTCTCTTTTTTTTTTTTTTTTTTTTTTAATAATGCTAGTGTACATTCCAGTATCTAATTAAATAAAATATCTTTCTCATACTGAACTGTAGATGCTGGTCAACAGCCCTGGACAATTCCCATGACAAGCTAGTTTGGATTTTTTTTTCTCCTTCTTTGTCTTCACAGCAGATCATTTTAATTCCAGCTGAGACTGTGAAGCAATGCTGATTTCCCCAGATGGTTCTGCTTTCTTAGACAGAACCCCGATGGAATGATAATTACAGCTGAGAAGATAGGAAAAACTGTGAAAGAAATGATAGAAAAAACAATAACTACATTTCTCTGGCATAAGCAAGCTAACTGAAGCGATCATATGATTCATTATTGGCCTTATGCATGATGCTGCCAGGTGGAGGCACGTTTTTCATTCCTCATTAGATGTCACTTTTCTCTGCCACACCTCTTTCCTACGAATGGCAAATTTCTAAACTACAAAGAAAAATCCCACTCTTCCTTCCTACTTCTCCCATGTAAGAAATGAGGAGTATCAGCAGGGGAGAAGCCATTTATTTGATTATCAGAGATGTTACTTCTTGGTATTTCCTTCAGGAACATGTGAAATTCTTTTCAATTTGGAAGCAGCTTTGCTATGCTGCTGAGGGGAGTACAATACTTGAACGTAGCAGCCAAAACCAAAACAAAATGCATAGCCAGCTGACACGAGTGGGGTCTGTCTGTCTTGCTACCACTGACAGAACAGAATAAATGCATATGGTGTTTGTCTGATCAGAATAGCACTGCAAGGCCTCACAACTCCTTATATATACTCAATAACAGAAAAATGCAGCACACTGACCCCATCCGTGGACATTAAGTAAACCAGACTGTTTTGGTGGGATAGAATTGGGGAAATGGCTTTGTACAATCATTCATCCTGATTCTCAAATATTTTTGTTTCCTGTGAAGTTGCTGCCTCAACATGTAATTTGAAACAGCTCTTTCTACTTGCAGATATCATGGGATAACGCTGAGTAAGGCCAGTAATCACCCCAAGACATGTCCCTGAGAGCTTCTCTGATTATGTCCATTTTTTCTATTCAAAGATTTTCCATGAGCCATCCATTAGCAGCATGTATCACAGAAACAAGAGCGTGTTCTTGCTTTCTTCCTGCACCTTGATGTTGGAGCAGCTTAACAGGGCGTCCTCATGTCAGCCAAGTCATTTGTTAAACAGGCGAGTCAGCAGAGACACAGCTTTGCAGACATCCATGTGTGAAGCATCTGCAGAGAGTGGGGTTGTCTCATATCCTCCACTGACATTAAACTCTTAACTAGAATGTACTACAATTTATCCTACCCTCCAGCTGAGCTAATAGAGGGGCAGGCTACTCCTGGGATTATTATTATTATTCATTATTATTTTATAATGCCTGCTGGTGTTATTTTAACAGCTGCTAGCATGAAGGAATATATAAAAGGCAGGCCACCTTTGTGACATCAGCACTAGACACATGCCTAGGGAAAAGACAGCAGGGACAGGATGATTCTGGGTCTCTGCAGCAGCACTCGTATTGTATCTCTGTAGCATCCATACTAATACCATGTGAATTCTGTAATCTCAAGCATCACCTTTTAAAATATGAACTGAGCTTACCTACAGTCAAGCTTGGTTTTTGGGCATGCTGGGGATCTGCAGCTGCAGCTGAACTGGAATTGCAGAAGGTTTAGCAGGCACAGAGGAGAATTATTAGGAGAATGGAGGGAATGGCAAGCCTATCACAAGCGGGGAGTAAAAGAGCCTGCTTTTCTTAATGTAATAAAATGAAGGCTGAGAGGGAGTAAGATTGCTAACCAGAGACCAAGCAAGAAAGGCAACAGAAAAGATAAGCACTGGGGATGGAAATGAGAAATATTTGCTAAAGGACAAAATTAAACAGTTCCAGGTTGGCCATGGCTAGAAAGTACCTGTCAGAACAGCATAGCTCTGATAAAACCTGTCAGTAGGAGAAATGCCTGCAAAACCTTACAGTTTTTACAACACAGTTTGATCCATTTCCTTAAAGTGTTCTCTAATTCAATACCTATTATAGGAAAGCACCAATTCAGGTAACTGTGGAATACAGGTCAGCTCTCCAATCCTGTGCTCCTACTCTACTCCATCCACCCCACAACTCGAAATTACTTACAGACAGGTGGCATCTGTCATGATCACACTGTCCTTTTCATATTGCCCTACAAAGAAACCCAGAGACTTTTAATAAGACAATGACCAGTGACCAAGGGAGGTTGTACAGGGTTACATGCTATACACTTACCTTTTAGGGAAAACAATTTTCATCTTCCTAGTTATGACATAGCTTAAGATAGCAATCTTAGCACTAATGGGTCCTAAAGTGTGATTATTCCCCTCTAAACGCAAATGCATTTCAGAATTCCAAGATCCAAAGACAGGAGGAAGACACAAAATGCAAATACACAATCCTGCTGGGACATTATAATGTTTCTGAATGAAAATAATTTTCTATGAACTCTCTTAACATACACACACAAAAAAAATAGCTTACCTTGGAAATTTTGTATCACACAAGGAATCTGGAGGCTGCAGACTATGGCCTGACAAAAGTCATGTGAAGGTAAAAATACACAATACTGCATAGCTAACAAATTAAAAGCTTGCTGGAAGAACATGCTAAAAATATTTTGGGAACAAAATTAAAACCAGCTGATTGGTCCGTTAGAAAACATTGTAGAAACTCAGTAGATAAGGGTACAGGCAATAGATTATCAAAAAGAAGGTGGAGCGTGTACTTCCCGAAGCAAGAAAGAAATGGCAGATGTTGAGAATGGGTGAAACAGAAGGTGGGAACTGGAAAGTGTTGTGATTAGAAAGGCCCTGCACAAATAAAGAGGTACTATAAGAAAGAGGCTGAAAGGCTGAAGAAAGAAAGAATAATGGTTGAAAGATACAGAAGAGGAAAATACACTCATACTATGCACACCACTGAGGAAACAGATGCCTGGAAACAGGCAAAACCAGACAGAAAATACTGGGTTTTCCACCTACTATACAAACCAAATATTGTAGGAAGGAAACAAAAGGAAGAAAATTAATTTAAGTGTTTTTAAATTGGCAATTCAATGCTTCCCTTAGATGCAGCCAGAGAACTGGAACTCACTATCATGAGCACTAGCAGAAGGAAAAGGACCAAGCATGGATTTAAGGAAAGAAGATCTTCACAGTACATTGAGACAGAAACTTTCAAATTTAGGTCCTATTTCCATGACCAACTGAATGTTTTCCGTATGCAAACCTTATGTCAAGAAGTTCAGCATACCAGCTATACTAAGTATACAGACAGTATATCCTTAGCTCTACCCCTCAGAAAAGGAGAGGCATCACCAACATGTTTCAAACTCCAATGCTAAGTACACCTTTACAAAAGCACCTGAATAGATCCACATGCAAATCCAGGAAAACCATTAATTTTCTGGCAACTTAATGGAATGCACTGGATTTTCAGTCAGCAAGACTCATATAACTCCTGTACCAAAGCATCTGCTGTTATATCATTAATCCCTTCTATAACTTCCCTTAACAAAACCAAATAAAACTGTCTTTTACTATTCCTTTACTCTATTCACATTCCTAGCTCTTTTCTGAATCCCAAGAATCAATTCCACATCACTGGTCACATCTACCTCTATTTCATGAGAATTCATGAGTATGGTCTTCTTCAGTCTTCACTAGAAATAGCCAAAGTCTCACCGATCCTAAAATCCCAAAACATGAAAGATTTGTAGAAAGTATTTTGTGTAATCTCTGGGGAGAAAAAAAAAAAAAAAAGACACAGCATGACCTTTGTTCTCTTTTAGAGAAAAGAGGTTACATCTTTCTTCTTCCAGTCAAACTGAATGAAGGTTCAGAAGAACAGAGGCCTTGCTGGGTGACAGAAGTCAGAAGAGACTTGTCAGCCCTTCTCTGCATTTCCCTGAAGGGAGAAGCTACCCATCTGCAAATGTGGATGTGAAGAGCAGAATGGTAGAGCATCCATACTAGATGAAGAACAGCAGGCCACAGATCAGGCAAACTGAACAAGCATCAAATTTTGGTTCTGCTCTGCTGTCTATCATTACTGGCATTGCTTTAGAGAAAATAGCTGATGTGCAGTTTAGTTGACCTATGTGCAAAACAGTTAATAGCAGAGTATTCCCCAAGCAGTGGTAGCATATGGGTCATAAGAATGGGTAAGGTTTTGGCTACTCTAATAAGGAACTGCTACAAAGTGTGTTAGACTACCACAAAGATCAATCATCACTCCCTCTTGCACTCACCAAAAGCACTTTTCTTTCCAAGAATCTTGTCTGTGGTTCTGTTCCAAAATTACACTCCTTAACAACTGTCTTGTCTTCTCAAAGTCATTTGTCCTTCTCTTCATGGACATTAGACAAAGGGAATGTGACATCTATATGTATGATTGCAAGAATAGAGATGGTGTCAGAAGAAGAGCCTGTAACAGGTAAATGAGTAAAGAGAGAAAAGAAATCACAGCATGTTGTCCTATAAACTAATCCACCAAAATAAACAGTTCTGATACTCTCACAAAATACATGCAAAAATTGCATGCAAAGATAAAATTTAAGGGGTTGTACCCAAGTTAAGTGCAATATAAATAGTACTTAACAAAGTTCCGTAACCCTCGGGGTCACGGGAACTCCTTGGGTGTCAGGAACACCTGCCTGGGTATGTGGAAACCAAGCCGGAGCTACAGCACATGCAGTGGCTTTAACAATAGATCTACCAGCAATCTGAGTGCATGAAGTACAGGACAGATGAACCCACATTGCAGGGTAGCAGCAATAGTTAAGACAGAAAAATATTCACAATATATACTATTCTTTCATTAGTTATATTAATTATTAGACTTAATTGTTATAATGTAAAATGAAAGATGGAAAGAAAAATAAAGAAATAAAGTCATGCTGCTGTTATGCACCAGAGATTAATGAGGACAGCAGACAACAGTGACAACCAAGGAAACCATAAATTTACCTAAGGTGTTACAGCTGTTTCATCAACAAAAGTTATTAAATCCCCATCTAGACCCTCTCATTTCCTCCATCCTCATTGCCTTCCAGTCTACCTCAATGTTCCACTGTTGTGCTGTCAGGAATAGCAGACGACACACACAGCATTCCAGCTCCTCCCCTGTGCGGTACTTCAGTCACTTTCCACCACTCATTTCAAGCCTCTCCATTGATGGTTTGCCTCCAGTCACAGTGCAGTCAACACAAAATGCTAAACACCACACCAGGAGCTTGTTACTAGGGCTGAGCAAAGAACAGCACCTCTGTTCTGCAAAATGTTCAGGAGCTCTGTCATATCAGAGGGTCTTGCAAGGCCAAACTGAGCCCTTCCCAACCATTCTGACAAACAGAAGGGCGGCAAAGGAATTCACAGACTCTGAAGTATTCTGGCAATGACAACACTGCTATGGGATACGTGAGGAATAGCTCAAATCTTCATTCTGCCTCCAGTTTATCATCCCAGACAATGCAGCCAGGAATTTGAGGGATCTCCCAGGCTAGTTCCACACTATGGGATGTATTAATTTTCCCTTGGGGAAGAAACAACAACAAAGTCTCTTATCTGTGAAATGATCTACTTGCCCCTCAGTCAATTTCTGTAACTTAGCTCAAATATATTTCTGCTAAAGCTTCATAGCTTCTTACAGCTGCATATTATTAAAACTACCTTATTAAAGTTCCCTTTTATCTCAAGAACCTCATTCTGCCTAGGCTGGAGAGAAAATGGCAAAATGAGTATATTCTAACACTTCAATGAGTAGAGTCATCTTCAGAAGAACAAATGACTGTTCTAGTAAATTGCATTCACAATTAATGCACTATTGACATAGCTGCTGTAAAATATTTAAATGTTTAAAGCTTATTTCATAATAGCTATTGATGCCAATATAGATGTTACAGTAAAAAAAAAAAAATTGATTTCATAAGCTCTGAATAATTACTGTCTGTTGTCAAAAAGAGGGAGATATGTATCCACAACAAATAGCCCAAAACAAAAATAGGATAAGCTAAAAAAGTCCACTTACAGACAACATAATTTAAGACAGGAAGAGTATTAATTAGAAGACAACTCTCCCCAGAAGTTATTCAGGTCAGGGACAACCTTTTTACTGAATCAGACATTATTATAGGTGCCATGCAGATTATTTAACCTGCATCCCAAAAGCAAAAGGGGATTTGTCCGGTTTTCACTGAATTTGTGTTTCTAACTTGTAAATTATACACTGCAAGGACAAACCCAATATTAGCTATTGCAACATGCATATATTTTGCTGTGACCTGAGATAGGTCATTGAGTGATGAGATGATTCAGTGTTAATAATAATGAGCAATCATACACTCCAAACCCAGACAGCTATAAAATGCCAGCCTTTTCTCTTTCCTTTTATTATTTCCTCTCATCTGATCTAAAACATAGTACCTGTTCATATTGCTCTGGATTGCTTTCATCCAATTCCAAAACATATGCAAAGTGCGCACACAATGCTGGGCACATAATGGGGTTGTAAGAGCACTTGGCACTCCTTTGATTATCAGGCCATTTCATGTTCCTTTTTATGTTGAATACAGTGAAAAGGCAGGACATCAGACAGCTTATTTGATATCTTTGTGTGTGCTTTTTGTATAATTACAACCATTCCAGCTCCTAGAAACTGTATAGAGATGATCAGATTTCTTTCCTTACAGTGTAACAACAAATGGCTGGATATACAAACCTATAGTTTCTGCTTACAGACATAGTAGACATGTACAGAGGTTAACAATGCACAGATACTCCATAGTGAGCTCTGCATCCAAACAACCTGAAAATAAGGCATATATTCCTGTTTTTCTCCAAAAGAGTAGAGCTTTAACAATGAAATTTCCCACCAGCTTAGCATACAGGTCTCTTGAAATTTCCTACATACTTCTGTTTGCTTTTTCTCCTTAAATATTTAATAAGTGGCCTTTAAATTGAACTCTGGCTGATGAGTTTTGGGGTGGTTTGATTTTAGAAGGTTTTTAATGCTTTGGGAATTCTACTTTCCTTACTATAAAGGTGCAACACTGAAAAGTTTCTAAGGAAGCAGAATAGTAGTCCGGAACTTCTCATTCAAATAACAGCACAATTACAAACAGATCTACTTGATTTCTCTAGGACTAACCTTACAAATGACGGTATTATACTAGTGTACTAGAATCAGCTGTAAACCAACCAGCACCTTGGTAACCATGTTGAAAAGATGCTTATCACTGCTGCAGCTACATTGCTTCTGGTACCCAACCTAACTTGTGCGGGTCTAAATAGGGTATCGGTCCTACTCTAAGCTGAAATCTGCAACCTAACAAATTCCCTTCAAACTGGGCTACCAGGTGAAGGTGGTCTGGGGGATATTAGTAGTCTTTAATATCATCCACCTCCAAACATTTGAACAAACACAAAATCACTTCCTAAAGCTGTGACCTAGATGTGCCCAGTGTGCCCTAGTAGATCCTATTCCTTTAAAAACCCAGCCTATTATATCCCATTAGTCCAAGTTTTCCAAAAAGCAGTTGTTAAGTTCACTGACCTATCAACAAAAACAGAATCAATCCTCTAACTGAGGAGCAAGCCCACTGCTCTTTCCATTTCTGGGTAACTTCACTCTTGTTTCCAAATTTCAAACCTTCTTTGCTTAAATAGGTTTATTTTTTAATTCAACAATCAATGAACATACTGCGTTATTTCTGCTAGTATGATGGCAGAGTTAGAAACACTTTTTGTAAATAAAGATTATAAGAAAGCAGTAAAAAAGAATTTATGCAATAAGAAGAAGTATCTTCATGATATGAAAGGCCAGGTCATTTTTAACAGGAGAATGGAAAATTCATTCCCCTGGTAGCACATACAGTTGTAGGTTTATTATCATTATTTCCTCCATATCCTATACTTCTTTTTTGAAGAGGTCTCCCCAGAAGGACTGTAGGAAACTAAATGTTCCACCAAAGTATTAATATGCTCTTTGGACATGTTTTTGATTGGAAACACTTGGGCTGATTAAGACAAAATGCTCTTACTGCTGTGTTTCCCTAACACCTATTCCTTTTCATACTACCCAACCAGCACATGAGATGTTCAGCTGCCTTCACTTATGCCATCAGTGAGTTATAATTTCATTTTATCTCTTCAGGTAAGTGAGAGACAGAGCTCTGAGTTTGATGTGCCCAGCCCTTCTTCTCCAGTGAGCTCCTGAAAGATGCCCAAAAGGTTTTTTGTTGTCCATAACCAGGATTCTTAGGTTTTCAGTCAGATGAGTTTCAAAGTGGTGTAATTCAGACATATCTGAGTTCATGGGGTCAGAATGATCTAGTCACCGTTGTTGCTGTTTTCTCTGGACTAACTCAGGAAACAGGCACTGACCAGTGCCAGTCAAGACATGCCACAACTGTACCCCAGATTCAAAAGCCACATTTCGTAACTACCCATTGTAATCCCTTCTCAGAAAAGGCCTTGGGCTCTTCACACTGGCATATGAACCAGCTATATTTAATCAGTTAGTATTTTACTTCTGTTGATAGAGATATTTCCTAAGTGTTGATCAAATTATGAAGTACGTGTCTTATAAATTACGTAAAATATATTCAAGTATTGGAATTCTTGGTAAACTCAAATTAAAAATCCATATCCTGAAGTTTACTTTTTGATTCTAAGGTTTTAGCGAGCACAAGAATTTTAGTCTTCATTCAGTGCAGAAAGATGAAATAGATTAAGTATTCTTACAGCAGTAAGACTAAAACCAAGAAGGTAGGAAATCCCCTCCTGCCAATGATTCAAAATAGGAGCAAGTCTGTTCATTGCTAAGAGAAGCTTAGGTTCTGCAGCAGAAGAAAAAGAAAAAGGTGGAAAACACTGGTACTCTAAATGGACACCCCTGTGCTCAGTCACTAAAGATCTAAAATATCAATCTTTTAGGCTTCCACTGAGATAAACTAATTTATTATTTCTGCCCTGGGAGGCACAGGTTTTATTAGCTCTTACAAACACAGAAGACCATTGCAGCTGAGTTTTCACAAGCAGCTGGCTAGCATGTCAATATTTTTTTCAATTTCAATGGACCTGTGGTTAGATTTTTTTGTCCTAAATTTTAAATAATGTTTATGACCCTGGTTGTTTCTAGAAAAACTCACATACACCTTTTCTCTGCTGTGATCTGACTAAAAATGTGGAGGCAAAGAAAAAAAAAGAAGGCAATAAAACCTACTAGGAAAGGAACAAAATGGTCCCAAAATATACAAATTTATACCCTGGGTATATGTTTCTCACCTCTTCTGCAATGTCCATGTGGGGATATGTGATTCTTTTTAATACTTCATCACGAGTTTTTCAAGTTCACCTGTAGGCTTCTCAAGCATACTTAGCATAAATTATGCCTTCAAGAACAGGACAGGTGGAACTAAATTTCTTCTAACTATTTAAAGATAACCTGTAGGAGAATCAAACCATTAAAAATGTTATCATTTCTTTATAGATCTACCTGAAAAGGGTAGTAAAGAAGGCCATATATAAATAATGCATTATGGAGAACATTCCTCTTGTACTGTTTTGGGCAGAATGTTTACAAGCCCTTTTTCTTACAAAGGCAGGTACGCTTGGTATTATTATCACAGAAACTCATGGAAGCAAAGATTTAGATGAATACACACATCTAATGCCAAGGATAATTATTATACAAGAATATAGCTTTATAATTACTGCTTATACCTAAATCTGTAATGTTATTAATGTTACATACATATAACAATGCAAAATTACCTCACGGTGTTTATCAGTAAGACATATTGCTGTCAGTAGAAAATATTCCATAAGAATTTCAAGGAGATTTTCATACTTACCTTTTCCACATTTTTATCTTTCTTAAGCTCTTAATTTAGTTTTGTTTAATTTTACTACAGTTACTCTGTTTTGCTGATGTCTAATGACTTGAATCTGATTGCAGGGCATCTCCAATCATCTTTTCAAAAAATACTGTCCCCATATCCAGGAGTTTGATGAAAATCATGGCATGGTGTTATGACACAGTGGTGTTAGAATCACAACCAGTGAGTTTGAAACAATTAGTAATAAAGCTACACAAACAGACTGGGTAAAGGAAAGAAATATATACACTGAAATTATAGTTCTTCCCAAACAGTTCGTAACTCTCAATTCTCTGCTGAATATTAGCAGCTAGCTAGTTGATTCAAACCCTTCTTGATTATAGCTTTGCAATCATAAATGTGATGTCATTTAGCATTTTGACAGTCAAAAATTAACCAAATCCATTACTTAACATAGCAGCACTGGTAAAGCTGCATGCATAGAAGACAATTTATACTTACCAGGCATTCTGTAGAGAGCCTGTTCTGTGTCTATGGCATTTCACAACAAGGCACCGAGAACAGATTTTGAGACTTCTCCAGTGCTCCCAGTTCTTCCTGAGCAGTCAGGGTAAGGTTTTTGTCTTTTCAGGGGAAACATGTTCACAATTAATCCTGCCTATTTTCAAAAATAATGAGGATTTCAACACCAGTATCTTGTGCTACAAGCTGTGGTGTCACTAATAAAAATGGGGATGCGTAAGAGGGAGTGAAGGGGCTGTTCATGATCCAGAAATTAAATTTCTGGTCTCTCATACAAATGAAGTTCTCCCAGTACTCAGAAGATAACCCTAATTCCAAAGGTTAGTGAAAATATGAATAATCAAGTTAAGAGCTGGGACTGTGAATAAGCCAACAGGAACCACCTAAAGAGGTGGCAAAATGGCTCTGCTGTGAGGAGGGTGTTGCTATTTGGAGCTTTATATATTTTATACTGGTTTCATGCTGATAGTACAGCTTCTACTTATTAGTTGTTTCAAGTTTACTACCAAAACCAGAATGGATTTTAGGTGTGGATACGCAAAAGGAACTTACAACTTTGGAGGACAAAATGAAGACAGACCTTGTAAAGAAGCAGCAAATGAGGAGCAATTCAGATGAAGACCATGTTTTCTAAGGTCTGCTTCTTCAACCTAAATCTGCAGCAGTAATGAGGAAAAAGATGAGAACTGGAATGAGAATGTACATTTCATGTCATCAAAATTTGTGGCTTATTATATTTCTCAGTGTTTGTTATGTTTTAACTGTATATTAATGGCTTTAGAGTGGACTTTCTTCCCTGCTAATTTATTTATTTCTATCTTGAAAGACATTGTTTGTTTATGGAATGCTACATTAGCTTTATTTTTCACTGATCATTGCTCAAAACCCTTCCTGAATCTCTTCATGGTCTTTATTTTAACCAGGTAAACCACAATGAAAAAGTACCTTGGGCTGATAATATGCTATCAAAAAGCATGTACACTTCAAATTCAATTCCCTTATTAAATTGCCTTTGTAGTTCTAGCACTATTACTTCTCCTCTGTACTCACTTTAACAAGTGCTAGTTTAGCTGTAGTATGTACATCTTTTTCTCCTTTTTTTTTTTTTTTTCTCTTCATCCAAAGTCCAAATCTTCAGGCAACGTCAACTGCATCAACTGCCCTATCTCCTCTTGCTTTCTACCTTCAAGCACAGAACCTGGCCAAAATGTATTTTTCTGATTTTACAAAATCCTGTGTCATGTTCTATTCATTTCACTGTACCAATGAATATTTCTCTGTTAAAACATTTGGAGTGATTTTCTATTACTTGACTGATTTTTATTTCACATATAGTTCTGTCGAGCAGAAATGGAATGAGTGCATCATCAGTGATGACACTGGATGCATTAAGCTTTTTCAGGGAATAGCATTTACATATGTCTAGTGTATAGTAGAAATACAAGTTCCTATGCTCCAAATTAAAACTCTGACAACCTATCTCAGATCCCTTCTTGCCATTAGGAAAGTTTTTTCCCAGCTAGAGAGGGAAGGGAATTTGGTCTACATTCTGAGTCAGAAGCTTCAAAGGCTCTCTGCAATGCTTAGAAGCCTCAAGAAACAGGATTCAGGACTCAACAGTGTGATGTTGTTTCTATGGAAAGATTTCACACAGTTCTTGTGATATTACAGTTAAAATCCTGATGGACCCCAATGCAGGTGTTTTTAAACAATATGTCAGTAGTTTTTCCCCCTTCTGCTCCTGAGAACAAACTCCAAAGTGTTCGTCATATATGCCTCAGTAACTACTGCTTTAAAGAATATGGGGGTATCACAAGCCTCTTTCTCCACATTCTTCCCTTGATTTCTCTCCACATAGCAATAGCCAGAACTTTGGGCAAATATGCCCTGTTCCCTTTTATCTAAGGCAGAAGGTCTGAAGCCTATATTCCAAAACAACACAGGTGAAGAGCCACTGCTTTGGGGACCACAAAATTAACCATGTCAGAACAAGTCATGGGATCCAAATGGTCAGGTTGCTTTCAGTGCTCTAGAATGACAGAGGTAGGGTCACATGGAAAGTTAAAATATAGAAAGCATAGAAGGCTGGAACTTCAGAAGGAAGGTGTATATTGTCTGATGATATGAACATGAAGAGTGCAAATATCCTTTCCTCTATTCGTGCTCTTGACATGGAACATACCTCCTAACCTTCAGCTGTTTCTGACCAGGATGCACAGACATGTAGCACCATAAGAACTTCAGCAGTGGGCCACAAATAGGTGAAATCCAAGTCTGCCAACCAGTGCTGATGGGCACAAAGGAGACTGCAGATGAATTATAAACACCTTTTACATTAGTAAAACTTTAAAGGTGCCATGGGTTTAGGGTATATTCTAAATTTAGTTGCAATTATTCACACACAGCTGGAATGAGTTGTTTCACTTCTTCTACTGAAGCTCATTTACCGTCTTTTAATGCTTCCACACATGGCTTGGCAAGGACTACCTTTATTGCAAGTTCATAACAGAATTTTGGAAAGCAATTATTTTGGCATAGTAATATATGAGACTGCACCATATGGCACTTGCATGTAAGAGGGGATATAACTCCTTCCTTTCATCTTCAAAAATTTCATGTATCTTATAGTATTACTATATATGAAATGTATATATTGTATGAAATATAGAAAATTTTATATCTTTTGTTACATTTCCAGTGATTAAAAAATTCCCAAGTCTTTAAGTCTTGATTCTCATTACTGCTATGTCTGACAGTGTTAGAAGTGGGCTAAAATGTAAAGATGCTAAACTTAAATTTACATCCAAACTGAAACTTTTAATTCACTGAGTTTCATTTCACTTAAAAAGGTAGAATCATAAACAAGCAAGGTGCATTAGGCAGATCTGCATCTTTCAAGAATCACCATACAACTTGTTCAACAAACTGCAGGACATGATTCAATGGAAAAATAAATTAAATTTTAAAAGGACTAAAAATTGCTTAGTCTTGACAAGTGATTTTATAAATCTCACTCATTAAATAAAACTGTTTCAGTCTAATCTGGCAGTTCTGGCACTTCCAAGTATACTTCCCAAGTGTAGGAAACTGTGGATGTTAAGAGATATAATCTTAAGATTGACATAGAAAACACATGAGATCATCTCTTTCAAGACTATGTAAAGAGGCAGTAAAATGGAATATACTCTTCTAACCATTTCAACAGAAAAGTGCTAAACCAGTTGCAGAAAATCCTAGGGTAAAATCACAGTAAAATCAGGAAATCAGGAACTACTTTCTTTAAGCATGTAAGGAAAAAGAGATGTGAAAGTACTAGAACATTGTTTAGGGATAAAAAGAAGGGAGACCAATTGCATTAAAATTGAGAGGTAAAACAGCTGAATAACTGCTAAGGAAGTTCTGTATTTCTAGGTCTAATCTGAGTCATTTCCATTCTACCCTGTATTCAAGAACAACAAGCAAGAAAAAAAATGGGGTAGTATCAAAAAGCAAGCCAGCTACAATAAATCGAGCAGAAAGCAATGAAGATTAAAGGTTAAGTGATTATATTCATCATATCAGAAAAATTCCTTGAGGCACACACAAGAAAATGGCAGCACAAAGAAATGGGATTCTGAAAAAGGCACTCATTAACTGCACTTATTCAACAAAACAGCTAGACATGGAGCAAGCTTCACCCCTTCACCCATTTACTGGAAGTCATTACAAGAGAAACAAGAAGATCCTCAGCACCTTGGAGTCTAAGTCTCTCATCCTGCTGTTACTGGCAACTCCATGCCAGTTTCTGGCATACACATACTGAAAACTGAAATCTCTGTCCAGGGTTTTCTACATATGGATAGTAGCTGCAGGAGCACCTCTCCCATCAGTCTCCTAAAGCAATGGAAAACACAGATTTTATATCAAGGAACTGTGTAATGAGTTTCCTGAGTTTCCTTTTTCCCGCTGTGGAAAAACCAACTACACTACTTGTAGTGCCTGTGACAGAGAGAGGCATAAAGATACTGAAATTTGTGTTTCACAGAATTGTCATGATGGGTTTTTTTTCCTCTCCTCATTCTAGAGGTAGATTTAGTGGAAGGTAGGTAATGCTCTCCTACAACAATGCTCCTTCTATACTACATATAATGTACTGTTGTGGATTGTCTGAAATGGCTCATTTCACTTCTCTCTTTCGAGTCTCAGGCATGATTTATATTCTCAGCTTTCCACTGGATTTGTGACATAGCCCTGCACATGTCACTCAATGACTCAGGCACAAACAGATCTTTGAAAAATAGCAGTAAGTGTACTATAAGGATACCACATGTACTATGCATGAAGTCCTCTCAGACTGATGGATTACAAATATTACTTGTGTTAAATATTATACTGAGCAATTTCTAATTATTCTAATTGCGTGCTTGATAGCCTTAATTAAATGATTTCCATAGTACAGTTTCAAAGTTTTTTTCACCACTCGTTCAATAGCACATCCACTAATGAATCAATAAACTCATCAGAATTGGCTTTACTTTCTAGAAGTAGACAACAGTAATAATATTTCGGCATTGCCCTACAGGAAAACAAAATAATAAGAAAATGAATACACACATCACTATTTACAGAAAGAAGGGTGTTAGCTCAGAACAGAACTGAAATCAAAGCACTCCAGACATGGCTCCACCAAGCCTCATAACGAGACCATCATTTAATGAACCAACTGCTTTAGTTTGTTTCAGACTACTCCCTTAAAAGCTTTTTAATCCATAGTTTGAAAGCTAAAGTCACCTGCACTCAACAAACTTGTGCATGAATGTTGCCCACATCACATTATTATTTCATCCCCTGATGGTCAGGAAATACATGTAGCTTGCTTCTAATGTGATCTCCTTTTAGATTTTTTCCTTTCATACTCTCTGAACTTCTGCTGACTCACCATGTTTCTTTACAGGAGATGGCAAGCAGAGCTTCTTTATCATTAGTGGCCTTTGATCCTGCTTTCTGTCTTGCCTGTCTCTCCCTTGTTCGTTCAGCACATCCTGTAAGTGTCCTTTGATCTCATGCCACTCTTGCCTCTCATTCATTCTTGCAATATGAAAGAAAGTCTATTCCAAATTTACAGGTGGACCTCTCCTTTTGAAATAACCTGTGCATTTACTATAACTTTCCATCGTTTGATGTTACTTGTTTTGTCTCCACAAGCTTTAGGTTTTTACTGAAAAGTTGCATAAGTTCTCATATTTTCTTTCACCTGTAACAGTATTTCTTCTTCTATTACTCTAACATATAATCTTTAACTTGCATTTTTCTTACATATGCTGCCCTGAACTGAGGTAGCTCTGGTAAGATTGCTAACACTTCTTCGTACTCTCTGTATAAATTCCCATTTATCAGAAGGCAGTTGGAACATTCCAGTTCAGCAAAATCGACCAAACCTAAAACCTTAAAAAAAAAAACCAAAACAAAACAAAACACCACAAGAAAGAGGAACTAAGAGAAACATGAAAGACCTAAAAGAAGCATGCCTCTTAAACTGAGGATAGTTTTCAGCTGCATGGGGCATTTGATTTGGAACCTGGCATCTCTCAGCTGGATCACACCTGCTGCGTACGCACATCACACATAAATACCAGCTGAGGAACATGAAGGAGTGACAGACAGCTGAGTTAACCGACTGGTTTTAAGTAGAGAACATGCATCAACCTTTTGAAATGCTACTACTGAAGTAGCATTTAGTGTTATTTGTTAAATAGTTCTTGTTTTACTACTGGGAGACTACCAATGTCATCAAAGTCCCTGACTTGATTTTACCTACCGAGAGCAGAGCATACAGGGCAGCTCCTTCTCCAGGAACCCCTGAAGGGCAGGTATGGTTCCTCCACATGTACTTGATGCCTTAAGCCTCTCACCACTGAGCCACACAGCTCCAGAAGTCAGTGACCCCACATAAACCAGGCACATAAAACCCTAGCTGAAGGGGGAAATGAGGAGGGACCAGGGATTTACTGCAATTTTCACAAATGAACTACAGCACCATAAAAAACAGATAGCTGCCCTGTCTGGAGCCTGCTGTAAGGCAGCTATCTGATGGCAAGAGGTGTCAGCACAGCAATCTCTTCCTCCCACAACTCTTGGAGAGGAAGTCCTTCCCATGCTGCTTCCCCTTGGATAATGTACATTTTTCTTCCCATGTTTCCTACAGGACTTCATGTGTCATAACTCAGCTTTGTAATACCCTGCAACCAGAGAAATGGGAAAAAAAAATAAAATCTTGATAAATCAATAGAAACCATCTGGCTGCAAACACCCCAGCACCTGAGAGGTCAGTCGTCCCTTTCAGTGATCTATCATGTCCCAGTAACATCCTCCAGTTCCTGTGGAGGGTTGTGGTAGACAGTTCTACAACTGAGGGCACTGAACTTCCACAAACTATGCTCAGACAGTATTTCCCAGTAGAAGTTTTTCAGTGCATATGCTAGTTCAAAGGGGACCAAGTACTTCTAATGTGCCCACTCCAGGCTGGATCTTGTAGCTGAAGAAGACAGATGAGGAACCTGCCTTACACAAAGGGGCTACTCTCACAGCCCAGGTACGCACAGGGGGAAAGGCGGTGGAACAGAGACACAGACAGTTAAAGGCATGTGCACAAAGGGAGTAACAGTTGGCACCCCTCTTGTGAGCCAGCCACCCATCCACAGTACAGCTTGGTCTTTCTGTTGAACCAGCCAGATGGCTGCCTTGCTGTACTGGAGACAAATGTCTGGCTAAGCAACAAGATCACTGACATTTTGCCACCTCTGGTGATTTGCTGCCTATTTTTCCTACATTGAGCGCTAGACTCTGGCCTTAGAAACAAAACATATGTCCCATTGATCCAGACCAGAAGAGACATTCAGAGCACAGAAAGTCCCACATCTATCCCTGGCAAAACATGGACGCACACTGTTCCTCCCACTGATTTCAAGATGTTGCCTTTTGCTTTTAGACATTTTATATACACTGATCAAGCTGCCTGTCTCTTCTGAATTAGTTTTCACCTGTTTTCCATCAGTATCTGTAGATCCTTAGTGCAGGTTGGTAGAAAAGCTATGGGTGCTGCTGAGCTCAGAAAACACCCGACTGCCTGGCTTTCAGTGCTACCCTGACCCAGGTAGAGAGACAAGGTGTTTTCTTTTTCAGCTGGGAGGTGGGAGGGGTGATTGTTTTAACAGTGCATTGTATGCTAAATGGGTGCTGCAATTCAAGCCTTTTCAAAAGCAAGCATCTCTCCTTCCCCACCACTCTTGGTTGTTTGTTTCTTTTTCACTTTCAAACAGATAAATTCTTTTCTTTATTTTATAACCTTTATACAGCCTTTCTATGTCAGCTGAAAGTGTAGAATTCCAGTTTTTCAATGCCAGTAAGCATGAAATCTCCCACTGAGTCATTCAAAAGTCCTTTTTAAACAACAATCTAAGGAGATGGCTTTCAAACTTTCATATGCCACATACTTACTGTAAAGTCTGACAGAGAAAAATGTCTGTTGGCAACACTACTTAGTCCACATTGAAAAAAGAAAATGTAAGCCATATTTCCAGCAAGATTAGTTAATGATCAATAGCGACAGGTAGCTATAAACACAGTAATAGAGATCCTCTTATATTCTCTCTCATCTGGTACAGCCCTCCCATCACTACATTTCAGGAAAATTAATTTGTTCCAACTCCCAGTCTGGGCAAGTTACCACAAAAACAAAGTGAGACAGGAAAAAAGCCAAAGAAATTTCCCATAAAGAGAAATATCAACAAGAGCAATGCTAGACAGCTAATAAGTTTTACACAACTCCTCTGCTTGTGAATGTATTGTCAGGAAACTTCCCTGTCCCATATTCTTAAACTATAAGGGGCAGGTTTCTTATTCATTGTATAAAACTAACATTCGTGATCCCATTTACCGTTGGTAAGGCTGTCAGTTCTACTTCAGTGAACGTCTCATTAATTTAGGGTAATTTATAGAGAATTTAAAATGTTTTAAAATAGTATCCTGCAATAAGAGTGATTCCTAAGCTTCCTAGAGTGATTATATGTGTTCATTATCACTTTGTGCACACTTTGGCATGTACAAAAATTATAAATGATAGAATCATAGAATGTTAAGGGCTGGAAGGGATCTCGAAAAATCATCCAGTCCAACCCCCTGCCAGAGCAGGATCACCTACACTCAGTCACACAGGAACACATCCAGGGGGCTCTTGAACATCTCCAGAGAGGGAGACTCCACAACCCCCCTGGGCAGCCTGTTCCAGTGTCTGTCACCCTAACTGTGAAAAAATTTCTCCTTATGTTTCTGTGAAACTTCCTGTGACTCAGCTTCCACCCATTACCCCTTGTCCTATCATCAGGTGTCACCGAGAAGAGCCTGGCTCCATCCTCCCGGCACTCACCCTTTATATAATTATAAACATTGATCAAATCACGCCTCAGTCTTCTTTTCTCCAGGATAAAAAGCCCCATCTCCCTCAGTCTTTCCTTCTAAGAGAGATGTTCCATTCCCTTAATCATCTTTGTGGCCCTGTGCTGGACTCTCAAGCAGTTCTATGTTCCTCTTGAAATGCAAGAATATTAAGCACATAACACAGAGATAACTGCAGAATCAGGACCACTGCACAAATATCAGTTGTATCTTTGAGGGTAAATTCAGAGCTGCTACTTTGAGCACTCTTAAGCATAATTTAAAATACAAAGGAGCACATCAGAAAGCAAATTGGCACTTACAGTTAATAGTCTTTCTCAGAAAAGGAACATAACTGTAAGTATATAGAAAAAAATAAACAAGAAAATAAAAATCTGTATGTCTTAAATGAGCTACAAAATATCACATCAAAACATAATTAAAGGAAAACTTTATTAGGCTTTATTTTATGGTCAAAATATAAAGCATATAATATTATAACAATGAAGACAAATAACAGTTTCAATATGCAAACTATATGTATATGTTTGAGTCCTGGTAAAACTGACAAAGCAGCATTATGAAGTGAAAACAAATTAAATTTCCACACTCAGTTTAGAACAGATAAGTCTCAGTTCTCTATTTCTTAGGATATAAAAATTATGATTTAAATTAAGACATGTATGAACAGACGGAAGCAACATCAGTCTCTGAAGTATTTACTTTTGCATAAAAAGGATCACAGTGGCTAATGCCACCGTGACATCTTAGGCATATGAAAACTACAAAATTTCGCCATCGTGGTACTGCACCCAGAATATGTTGAGTTTGTCCTTTATGACCCAGAACTACAGAAGAAAGTTGAAGTTTTGCCAGACAGCCCTTGTAATTCAAAACCTTCATTCCATATAGCAAATGCTGTGCCCATTTGAGAATTCTCGGTCAAGACTTCCTCTGCTTTTTTTCTTATTGCTGGGCATCCAGAAAAATACAGATTAAATTATGCATGCACAATCGCAGTAAGCAAATCTGGTTTACTCTAACCGTGATGTATCTCCTGGATTTGGCCTACTTTTCAGCCTTTAAAATCTGATAACCCAACAGTAGAGGTGCCATGATGCTACAACATTTCACTAACAATGAAAGTTCTGGCTTCAGTCTTGAAAAAGGCACTTCCTTTATTCACAGTTCCTAATCCACTTCTAAGGAGATGTTACTACATAGGATTTTTTTTGCTGTAGTTAAACAGCCCAGAGCTGCACTACTTTTGCTTTGCACTCTCCATTTCAACCTGTGTCATGAGTTTCCATGGAGATTTGCAAAGGGAGAAGAACTATCTCTCCTCTGTCAGATTTGGAGATCACAAACATTTTCCTTCCAATATTTAAGGAAACAAATCCAAAAGGAACATCTTGCCCTTAAGGTCTATACCTTGATTCACAGTCCTAGCCACCTGTCTGATCTTGGAAGAAGTTAATGTCTTTGAGCTTCAGTTTCCTGTAAATTAGTTTTAACAGTTCTTCCCCTCTGCCACACTTTGCCTGTCTTGTATACTTCAAAGGTATGATCTTCAGAAAAAAGAGTCTCTTAATAAAATTTTGCACATCAGTTAGAAGGAAGGAAAAAAAAAGGAAAAAAAAAGAAACAGCATTCTTAGTTTGAGAGTTCTATAAAGGATGTATATGCTGCTGTTCACACCATTTATTGCCAAGGTGATAGTTTGCTATGAGCCTGGTAAAAACTTCCCCTACCAAAGCTTCAAGCTTCTGCAATATTTTAAACCATTTCTTTCACCAGGTGCAACTAGTGGTTACAGCCACCAGGGATTAGACCTCAGCTTCTGAGCTGATATATGTCAAGGTCAGAGAACTAGCTTAATTAGGGTGATACATCTGAATGTTTAATCGGGTACTGCTAAATAAACAATTAAAACAATTAACTGCATTTTGTAAGACACTGAATACACACACAGCAACACTAAATTGTTTGCAAACATTGCAGGTGATTTGGTTTCTTATTATAATACTTCTGGGAAAGCTGTATACACTGACAATAAACTCATCTAAGATTTTTGTCTAACGACACATTGAAGCTATAAATAGCAGAGACTGAGGCAAAGGAAATTAAAGAAAAATTATGTGGCAATCATTCTATTTTCCAAAGAAAGGTGACTCCTGCTTTAAATTCTTTCTACAGCTTTGTCAACATGTTACATTTTGCACGTGTATAAAAGAGAAAACTGCTTTCTTTAAGCTTGAAATACAATTCCTGTGATGTTAAGTATCAACACATTTTTATCACTTGATACTATTTTATGTAACTTCATCAAAGTAGGATGCAGTAAATTGAGCCTAAAGAGCAGTGCAAGATGAAATGCTGCAGAAAACTAATATACTAGTTTCCCCCTAACATTGCAATATATATATTAAAGATGAATTGGAAGTAAAAAGCAGTTTTATTTCCAATGCTTAGCCTTGTTCCCATGCTTAGCCTTGATGGGTAAAATTCCTGATGATATTTTAAACTTAACGTAATGGACCAGGGGTGTGAGGCCAGTTAAAAAAAAATTAGGCTTCACAATTTTTATAACATTCTAACTTAATTTACCAGCGTTCCAGGGTTTGTATGTACAAGTTTGAATTTTACTAGTCAAAAATTACAAATCCATCTATCCCTTTACATAAAAAAAAAAAAAAGTTATTTAGAAATAAGGGTTCTTTCCTTTCTTTCCTGTTATCTCCTCACATGTGTCTCTCCTACCTTTCAACCTCATTAGCATATTTTCTTACTGTTATGTTCTCAGGCATGTAGGGCTGACAGCAAAAAACCTGCAAGGGAAACAGCGGAGGAGTTTTGGAAGACACAAAGCAATAGGAATCTTTCGAGCCCTATTTTTCACAAAGGTTCACTAATAGACTGATCACTGCAGGGCTCTGCAGCTTCCAAAAAAAAAAAAAGAGATGAGAATGGTAAAACAGTTCAGTGTATATTATATACCGTGGCACAGTATATTCATTTTGGCATTTAAAACCCTCATTTCCCCAAGGACAAACTGTGCACATCTTAAGTAATGATGCCCAGATGGCTCTATGTATATGCCTTAGCAGTTAAGATTTCTGCTGGTGTAAACTGGCACTTTGACTGATCTCTTATACGCATTGTTGAAAACTCACAAGCTATTTCATCTACAGAATAGCACACAAGCTTCAGTAGGTCCAACAGTCTGCTTAAGGACCAGTTTTACAGAAATAATATTTACCATTTTGATTTTGAAATTGGCTTTCCAGAAATTAGTAGTATTTATACAAAATATATTGCTTTGTAACCATTCTTGCCATTAAGAGCTTGCTAGAAAAAGAAAATCTCCAAGGGGTGTGAACACTGCCAAATCAAATGTGCTTACTAAGTCAAATAAATATTTGCAGATTTCTTTTCAGCACTCACCAAGCTTTGGTGTCAACATATTTGCAATCACTGCAATTAGCAGCAAGTGAGGCTTCAAGACTGTGATGTAGGGAAACATCCTTTAAGAAGAAGGAAACTTAACTGACTTGCTAAAATGATTAGGAAAGCGAACAAGACTGAAAGTGAACAAGCAGCACATGATGTTTCTAAAGAGTTATACAAGTTTAGCAGAAAAAGCTGCTCCATTAGTTCAGTTAATAGAACATTCTGTTACCCTCAACTTCTATTGCTGTGCAGAACAGGAATATATTATTTTCCTTGAAATAGAATCAAAGCCTAGCAAAAGAAGAATATATAAAATATTTACATTATTATGTGATTGGATTTGTTGCCAGAATTGCTAGGACTCTGCCTCTATAACACAGTTGCACTATCAATATATATATTATTATACATACATACACACATAATCAGTATATATATTTTAACATAGAGCAACTTATATGGAAAATGGACACTTCCTGACTTCCATAGTAAGGAAAGGGATTTAGTATTTATTTCATCTGTAAGCATCATTGAAAGTTTACAGGTAGATGAAATTTGCCTGTTTATTTTGGTCACCATATAATTCACCTCCTCTTTTCTTTGTATCATAGTGTCTGAGCCCCTGGCAGCCAAAATATATCTAGTTCTCTTAATGACATAAAAGGAAGGAGAGAAGCATGGGGTGAGGGAAAGGGGAACAGGAAGAGTCAGTGAAAAATTCTTTGCAATAAAGCTTGAAAATGCAAACCTCTCCTGGAATTAAGCAACATGTTAAACCAAGTAATAATTTCATTTTCTCATAGGAAATAAATAATCATTCACACAATGCAAACTTCTGCAATCACTGAAATTGCTGTTATCTCCTGGGATTTAAAGTCAAATGGCTCACAAGTTTTCAAATGAAAGAGGGACTTTTTTTCTCATTTGAAACCAGAATCTTGCTCATCTATCAAGACAGTGAATCAAGGCAAGATTATCTTCCCTCTTATTTTCCTATTATCAGTTTGCTCAAAGGGAAATTACAATGGAAAGGTTATCACACTGGAAGAAGTAGCTCAGGGTTTTCAACCCCAACAAAAGCCACAAGCTTGACATTTACTGTTAAAATCTAGAAGACTTCACCAGTAATCTTTCTGAAAGAGCTAGTTTCAATCTGTCTGCCACTACAGCTTCTGATTTTCTCCTTTTTCATTCTTGGATTTCCAATCTGATTATTTAATGAAAGGATGATAAATTCTTGACCTTCATCTCATGGACTGTCACATCTGGCATTTGATAATATTCTGTGATAGGACACTATGCCTGTGGGGTCTCCATGTATTGTATATTAACCTTCGAAACTGAACCCATCTGAAGAATGTAAATTGTGCAAGTTCTTTTACTGTACTTTTACCTTTTGATAATTTGACACTTGTCAGGACCATCCTCTAGACCTACAACAGACATTCTCTGTTAACCCCTCTCCTTTCTCAAATGGGAAGAGAAAGGGAATAAGGAAGAGAGACTTACAGATTAGAAAATAAAGCTAAAACCATCTTTACTGAAAATAATAAAATGAAATATATACAAATATATCGAATCCAACCCCCCGATGGCAATTACAGCACCATCACCACTGATGCTGTGGGGCTGGCACTGGGGAAGTCCCAGATGGGACTCAGCGGCAGACAGGAACCAGATTCAGAACCTGGATTCTGGAACTAGATTCAGAAACACATGAATTGCAATCAAAGGATGAATGGACAAAGTCCTCCTCGGACGCCAGCCATTAAAGAAGAGCTTGACCTTCATGATCCTTCAGCTTTATACTGAATATGATGCATATGGGATAGAATCCCTTGTTGGTCAGTTTAGGGTCACCTGTCCTGTCCACTCCTCCCTGCAGGTTCAGCCTTTTATTTTCTGCGCCCCCAATGGGGTACACAAAATTTAGCAGTGACCTTGATCTGTGCACCAACCCATGGTAGTAACTTTCTACATGGAGCATTATCACTGCTAGAAGCAGATACTGTATGCAAAAGTACACTATTAACTTCTGACAGTACAGGCAGTCAGAAGAGATGGAACTGAAAAGTAAAATTACTGAACAGAATTAATTCTGTTCTAACTCAGACCAGGACTCCACTGATGAAATTTCTGAGGTTAATCAAGAACCAGAACTTTCTTTTTCACACACAGAGCATTTTGAATGTTTTCTGATAATCTACAGCTAACTTTGCTTACTGGGAGATGCACAAAGATGATCCCAACTCTGTTATTGAACAAGTCAATACAAAAATATGATGTTTTTTTGTTTTTTTTTTTTCATTTTTTTTATTTGTGAGATTGCTAACCCAGACCATGAAGCCAGGAGGGACTGCAGTAGTCTGTGACTGCCTTTATGCATAAGGTAAGCCATGGGACTCTGTTGAAATGTTCCTGTTTGGACTAGCATCTGCACTCTCAGGAGGATATCCATTCTTCACTTTTAAAGTCCCTGAAGGTGGACAGACAACCACCATACTTGTCATGCTCAATTAATTATCCTCTCTGTCCGTTTGTTTCATTTCACCTGTGAATGTGTCACTTACTCTACTTCCAGCTTCCTGACTTTGTTATTCTCATACCTGCCTGACCTAACAGCCATATAGTGTGGATTCTTCACACATATATCATCTGTTGTATTCTGCATCTGTACCTTTCAGAGGCTGACGCTGTTGAGAACTTCTAGTGGCACCATGGTGGCACTACTAAATGTAGTAAATCAGGCAAGAGGAAGGGGGTTTCAGGTGACTACTGGGATGGGTCAGTATTCATTTTCTCTCTAGACCACTAGTAACCATATGTATCGAATGTACAGATTTGGTACCTTTTGTACCCCAAATGTCTGATAATTCTTCATGTGTACAGCCAAAGTCTTATGGTCACAACATTACACTCATTTCACACCTGAATGATAGTCCATGGGAGTTTCAAGACCTTTTACACATCACTTGCCAGAAGAGAGTTCTCCATCCTTATTATCATTACCTCCACAGGAAGAATTTTACACTAAAAACAGGGGGGCTTGCCCTTTTCAGTACACCAAACCAGTTCAGGTCATTCCACCTCAGCTGTTTTCTCTCTTCCAGCAACTGCTGCGTTCCCAATATTTGCATCACTTTAAACTTTACCAGTGCTACACGCCTTGTTAAGCCAATTCTAGAAACAGACAAAGAAATTGGAAAGATTTCAGACAGGAATCATTTCTTCCTGTTTACAGTTCAGGCTTGAGACACACCACTTAGCTGTTTTTCATCCATATATTGTATAATAATTTGATTTTGTGTCATATTTATTCCTAATGAGAAAGTTGTGTAGTACTAATGCAGTATCTTATTAAAGTTTAATTATATTGCCATTAAATTATCTCTCCCTTAGATTCAATAGTAACAGACATTTCTGTGAAGGTAAATACTGTCTAGCGCTATTTTGTGGGGGCCTGATGCCAGACTGATAGGACAAGAACTACCAAGAATGGTTTCATTCAGTGTATTTAAATGTTGCAAACTTTTCTTTCAGGGAAGGTTGTTGCGATTTTGTGAACTTCCTGAAAAAACAATGTCAATGACTCAGGAAGACTCTTTGCAAATTATTCAGATCTGTACATAGAGAATATTTGCCTTTTAAACAGTTACTGTTGAAGAACTTTCTGACCTGCTCTCCCTCTTCTCTGCAAGATATGGAATTCCAGTATGCATTTGAACATAGACTCTAAAGCACAGGGTCCATGCACATTACGCTGTGTAAGCCCATGAAAAACTGGAATGAGGGAGTGTGGCTCAAGTTTTCACTTAGATTCTTGTAGGCCCTTGCTGTCCCCTAAAGAATGCTAATGTATTAGCAATGTGCTAAGGAAGTTAGTTATGTTTAACTGAACTTAAATTACATAAGCCAGCAGTGAACTAAGTCAAGTACAGATTGGTTTAAAATAGCTAATGCCTGTTCATTGGTCAGGGAAACAAGATATAAAGCTTGCTTTCATTTGCTGTCAAGCACAACATTTTTCTTTAGCATGAGCACTCATCACACTCAGTATCTTGATCATGGATTAGATCATTGATTTGTAGTCATTTACTGAAACATTCCTAACTAGTTCCCAATTATCGTTCCAATTTTTCTGCCCAAATTCAGTCAGCATGGCTAATAACAGTTTCAGCTTTGAGAAACTGGCAAGTGCTAAACACGACTTGTTTCTGAGGTACCAGTCATTTGGTAAGGGGATATGCCATTTTTACTGCAATTTGACACTTCCTCTCCAATTTTCCTCACTCAATATTTCCTGATTATCATTTTTACTTCAGTAATAAAACCCTCCCCCTCAGGTGTCATTAATAGCAACTCAATCAAATTAATGTCTATGAATTAGCAATCATTCTCTATGTTATACCTCATGAAGCTAGCATTACAAGATATGAAAGTATTTAGGTCAACGTCTTTGATTAGTTTTGTAACGACATGGATCTGTTCTGAATTTGCATTCTTTTGGCTTTACCACTCACTTTTCGATGTTGTTTAACATCTTCCTAATGCCTTTTGGCTCTGTTTGTGGAATGACTCCAGTAACAAACAGGCCTCCTTGACACAGTTTCTCCAGCTATCCATCAGCCCCATTTTGAAGGTGGTTAACATTCAAAGACTAATCACCATTCTCTGAGGGCTTAGCAGCTAATAACAAACTCTGTTACTCTCTAGAAAACCTGAAGGATGGTGGAATAAGATTTTCAGAATTAAATAATGTAACTTTTATTCAGCAAATTCTATTAGGTGATTTGGTTTCAGAGTAACCATTGGGACTCTGAGGATCCAGCAAATATTGATCATTTTTCCACTGGTGCTAGGCTTGCAGCTAATCAAGCAGTCAATGCTATCATGGATAAATATTTCTACAGCCATATGGGATTCAGTATCGTAGCAAAAATTGCCCACTTCATTGTGATGGATTATGATGCAATTCCTATCAGTATTGTCACATAGGCAATCACAGACAAGAGTGTTAAAAAAACCCCAACCTACTTTACAGAAAATTTTGCACAGAGTAATGCTTACATGGAATATCAATACCTCTTGAATAGGAAGGCTAAGTTGCTCTCCAACTGACAGTGAGACTTACTCACAAATGTCCTTTCAGCACTGACTTCTGATGAATTGGGAAATACTCCCCAAACTTCTCTTCAGCTAGTTTCTTACAGCCATCTGGCCTGGATGTACCTGGCTGCTCCAGCCCATGCATGATCCATCACTATTTACCATCCAACCCTACACACAAACTTTCTTCTGTCTATCTTAGCTGTGTACAAAAGACTGTCCTACATGACTATTTCTGCCTTTTTCTAGAACAGTTTATACTGACTATTTACAAGTGTGTTATTTATGTACAGTTGGGTCAATTCTGCTGCATAAACCACCTGAACTTTCCAGTATGGACAGGTTCTCCACTCAGCTCTGATGTCAATTAACATCAGCACATTGTGACACAAAAAAATGATCCAGATTCATCAGGGACTGCCTAGGGGAATCTCCAAGAATTTCTGAAATTCCTTCCTGAAAAGCTGTTATAACAAATAAACGGCTTGCTAAGGAGGTGGATACTATTCAGAAATCACCATGTCTCAGGTTGATCCATTGTCTCATACCAGTTGATCACCACACCTAAGCAGACACACCAGTGAGATCCTGAACCACCCAGGGAATTAATAAGTGAACTAGGTGTGCACACAGGTACAGCCCCAATATCCAGCTACAGAATAATTACAGCTATAGGACAAAATTGAGTTTCATCCTTGTATCTCCCTTATGACTAAAATTAAAGCTTTTGTCATGGCATGTTCCTTGGGTTTGAAGAAAATATTTTATCAGTAATTAGATATATTAATCCCAGTTCTAGCTTCATCAATTTTAGTCATGTTTGCTCCTAGTCCAAACTGAATCTATACCATTCCTTCCTCACATCCATTGAAAATGATTCAAATAAATATTTGTTTGGGTTCATTGTCTTTTGTACACTTCTTGGCATGGACCATATTATGCCAATGATTATTTTAAGTGAAATCTACCACTAAGTCAACGCAAAGGTCTGAAGAGAAATAAGTAATTTAGTAAAAAGCTTTCTTCTAGGTGATAACAAGGAAACTTTACTCGTGATATAGTAAAAGCTACTCTGCATTCCCGGTGTTCAGGAAAATAGGAAGTAAGATTTCTAATATCTGTTTGTTAGTTTTTCTTTGAATAGCTAAAGAAAAATACTATTAAATGCCTAAGTATTCACAGCAAAACCAGAATACATAAGTTGAATTACTGTGTGAAAAACCTCTGCATTTTTCATAGATTTATAGCAGTAATTCATCATCCCTACAAAACAAAATCATCAACATGCTGAACTCATTAGCCATATTTATTTTTCCCTGTTTTAGTTTATACTTCCTCTTTTCCATTTAGATAAAATTCTTTAGTTTGTAGACTGTATGCAAAGCTGTAATTCAATAAAAATAAATTTAGTACTGTATTGTAAAATAACGAAATTATTTCAATGGCCCCTTACTCTTACAGGTGATGGTCTTCTGTAAAGTCATGCTGGATATTAAGCTAATGCCCAGTTACAAATCTAGAATATTAAACAAATGCATTTATGTGATACATACACACGTATCTTAAGCAGTGGTTCATGGAGGTTTGGACTGATTTGAAATTAAAGGCCTCAATCTTCCAGCTATCTCACAGCAGAGCAGAGAGTTACCATTTCAGTGTGAAATGGTATTTAAAAGTAGAAATCTAGTATGTGTTTTTCTGACATAAGAGGAGGATTCTTGGAGACAAAAAAAGTTAGAAATGGGTACTTCACAAATTATTTGCTTCTTAAGGTTGACCTTGACAATGAGAGCCCCGTAGGTGTTGAGTGCTTGCCCTTGCATCAATTCATGGATTTCTCCCTCTTTCCTTCACCTATTAAACTGTCTTTATCTTGAAAAATGAGCTTTACCACTTTTGATCTTCCTATTCTCTCCCATATCCTGCAGGGGTGGAGAGGAAGCGAAGTGAGCAAGCAAACCTGTAGGTACATATCTGATGGCCAAGGTCAACCTACCACCAAAGGCAGTATTGTCTCTTTATCCCTTTTTCTACCTTAAATACTTTGAAGATTGCTCTTTACACAGTGCTGGATCAGTAATACTCTAAAGTCAGGATAAATTTAAAAGCCACCTGGCAATATCCAGGATATCAGTATTTAGGTTACCCAATTAGTATGTAATGTGTTTTAAATTTTACTGTCAATCATCCTAAGTATTGATGTTGTAAGAGAGAGCATTTGCTACTATTATACTTTTTCTTAAAATCTGATCAGAATTTAGCTCAAGTCAGGATTTGGTTCATATCTGAATATATGGAAAAGAACTATTTTCTCATGCTCTAACACACTTTCAGTAGTATGCATTCTGTCTGCTTCTGTGTTTGGGGGGGGGGGTTGTGTTAAGGAAATATCCTATTTCTCTTACCTGTTTTCCAATTTTTTATCTTCATCAGCTAAATTTAATCTTTATAAGAACAGAAAGAGGTCTGTAAGAGCAGAGAGACTAAAAGACAGGAGAAATGTAGAATGTAAAATGGACAGAAATTATTAAAGGCTAAAATTGGAAAAATTCTTTGCTGCAGGCATTTGAAAAAAAAAAAAAAAGAAGCATACAGAAGAGAGCAAAACAAATGGGACTCAAAACCTGGGTTTAGGAAATGCAAAATATGTTTCAGCAGACTGTAAGGTGCAATATATAATAAAGACATTCTCTAACAGCTGACTGAAATTTGAAAAAAAGGAAAAATCACCACACCACATGTAACTGCATGGTCTGAGAATCAAGTAGATTACAATTTTTCAGACTATTACTAGATTCTACCATGATCAGGAGGCTTGAATTACCACTTCGTTGCTACATTTGTAGCCTTTTATCAAGAACAAGCTAGTGCTTTCTTCAAGTTCCTCTCTCCCTCATGAAAGCTTTTTTAAATGACAGACACATAGTTCTTTGGCTTAGGTTGGCCTTGGGGCTTTACCAGTCCTGTACCTTGGTGTCTAGCATTTTCTGACACCAGGAGTTAGATGTAAAAGCCAGGTCTACATAACATATATGAGCATCACATGCCAATCCTTCTGAAAGTCTGGCAGCAGATGAAGGTCACCACTATTTTCCCCTACCTACAATTGGCAACACCCTTCCTGTTTCTTGGCAGTCTGTAAGATAACTTGCAAATAATGAAATGTCATCAGAACCAAAATCTTTAAAGGCTATGAGGATCTCACAATTAAAGTTCTCCAATGAAGCAACATCCTAAGCAGCTCAAAATATATGAATATCATTTATATACAGAGCATAAAATGTAAACATTTAAAGGAAACACATTTTAATCATATATTGCTGATTACAGCAATTTGCAAGAAGCATTTAGTTCCTTTACTTTGCATATCTCTGTCAGTATATATGTCTCCTGTTGCATACAGATCTAACAATTTAAAGAAATAGAGAAGTTGCATAGGATTCAGCATGACATCCAGTAGAATCACCCGTGCTTCAGCTAAGTTTGCAAAGTGACACTGCATGTGCCTGTAATGCAGATCACTTTGTGCTGTAGAAATACCTGAGCTGAACTGGAGAGTGGAAGCTGGCTGAGATAGTACTTAATGTAACACACTCCAAATTTTCCTGATCACAGAATTGTAGGGGTTGGAAGGGACCTATGGGTATCATCTAATCAAAACCCCACTGCTAAGGCAGGTTAGATCAAGTTGCACAGGATTGTGTTGTGGCAGGTTTTGAAAGTCTCCAGAGAAAGAGACTCCACAGCCTCTCCAGGCAGCTCCCTCACCCTCATAGGAAAGAATTTTTTCCTGATGTTGAGGTGGGACTTCTTTTGTTCTAGTTTGTGCCATTGCCCCTTGTCACGTCACTGGTCACCACTGAAAAAAGCATCCTCCTGACACCAACCTTTAAGTATTTATCAACATTGTTACAGTCCCCTCCCAGTCTTGTCCAGGCTAAATGGCCCAAGTCTTGCAGCCATTCCTCATACAAGAGATGCTCCAGCCCCCTAATTAATTTTCATAGACCTCTGTTGGCCTCTCTCCAGTAGATCCTTCTCTGTCTTGAATTAGGGAGCCCAGAACTGGACACAATATTTCAGATGTGGCCTCACTAGGGCAGAATAGAGAACCTCCATTGAACTTCTCACCACACTCTTCTTAATGCACCCCAGGATGCCATTTGCCTTCTTAGCCGCAAGAGCACACTGATGACTCATGGTCAACTTGTTGCCCACCAGGACTCCCAGATCCTTCCCCACAGAGCTGTTTTCCAGCTATCTCACCAGCTGCAGAAAGGTATCCAGAGATACCCCTCTATACCACACAAGAATCATAAAAATAGCCCAAATGTGAACATATTCTAATTCTAAGATAATACAATTGAATAAATAACATTCACAGAAAAAATGGTCTCTTTGCTTACTTGATCAACTGATCGTTCATAACAATGGAGACTGTAGGCTGCTTCTAAAAATCATCTGAAAATGTTGAATATTGTGGGTTTCTTTTGACACAAAATTAAACCCTACTAAAATTTCTCTTTGATGTTATGGCTGGTTCAGTGCACACTGTCCTTGTTGCTAAACGAGGACACAACAGAAGACACACAAAGCAATTATCAATGTTAAAAATAAAATGTTTCAGAAACAGTCATGTAAAATGTAGTAATATCACAGTGAGCCTCAGCATTGCAACTAGATTTTGGTGTCTGGTACACAAGGAAGAGACCACAGCTATGTTTTAAATAACTACCGAAGAACAGTTTATTCAGCATGAAACTTCAGGGAAGTCTGGAGGGAAATGCTGAGCCCAACCACTGTAAAGTCTGAGCCACTAAGGAACCATAATTAAGAATCTTCTCCCAAGAGTAGGTGTTTAGGAGGCTTAGAAGCACTCTTTCAAATTTTTGAACGCTTTTCTTTAAGACAAAAAAAGCCAGGTTCTTGCCTTTTCTTTAGCTTACTTGTGGTAAAAACCTGGTTGCTCTTTATCCCATTGCCCATTTTCTCATGTGTCTTAATTAGTCCTTCCTTCAAACTTTGTTCTAAGCTATGCATGCAGCTCAGGTAAGATTAATGGCCTGTCCTTTCCCACATCATTTGTTCTCTCCCTTCTTAAAAAAATGGCCTGCATTTGCTATTCTGTAGCCATATCCTTTCTCTCCTGAGGTTTATTAAAAATATTCACCAGAAGTCCTGAAATTTCATGTACAAGCTCTTTCAGCAATGTGGGATGGAAATTAGCTGGTCTTCTGACTTGAAGGATAAAGCTCTTTGGGTTCTCATCTAGAAAGTGATAATTTCTATTTCCATAACCTCACAACTGCTAGCCATCTTGCCTTTGCTCTGATGGGCAACATCCCAGGCCTGCTAAATCCCAGCACAAACCATTCCGTTCAAACTATGCTTGGATTATGTTCCTCTCTCCCTTGTCATACAGTGAACCATTCTTCAGTTACTGCTCTTTTTGGTTTCTAAGGCTGAAGAGTCTTTTGCCTTTTCCTATTAATATTTCTTCCAAGTCCTCTCTCAGCCTGGGTTCTGGCAATTATAATTTTATTCCCATATCTCTTGTTTTATCTAATCTGGCTTTTGGGAAGAAATTTCCCCCTTTTTCTCTTTAGGGACTGTCCTCAAATCTGTGCTTTCATCCTTTGGAGTTTACATCCTAACTGGGGTTCTTAGGCATTATAATCAAGCGCTAAAAAAATAAATACACAAAGAAATAATGAAACCTACACATTTGTGGTATGACATCAGAAGACACAAAAGGATCACGTGGAGTGACTTTTGCTGACTGAAAAGAAGCAACTATAAAGATAGACAGATGTAACAATGCAAAACAAATCCCAAGGCTCTCAGGTATATAATATGGATGATGCACATGAGACTTCCCTCACTCAGACATTCAGATCAGGAAAAGCTCCACTGAAGTCAAAGGAATTACTTTCCATTGACTATGAAGTAATACAGATGGGAGTATTTCCTTCCACTGAAAGGAAAGTAAATAGCTTTAAGATTTCCTTCTACATTTCATCTTAACAAATTCTTACTCACTCTCATATATTATGCTCTAAAGCAGAGAAGCAGAAAGCAAATCCTAAAGCCTGGATATACTCAAACCCTCTGTTAAGAATGTGAATTTACCAGCATTGAGATCCCAGACTTTCTGTACTACTTTTTGTATGGTCTGGGTTTGAGCCTTTCAAAACTCAGTGTCAAGTGCTCAAACACTGTTATGACCATCTGCACAAAATCAAGGTTGTGCACAACACCAAGGCTTACAAACCCTTTTTATCTGTCTCAGCTGAAGCTTTCTCTACTTCCAAAGTTTTCCTTCTAGTTCTAATAAAATGTACCCGTTGAATTTACAAGCCATTTTGGTCTCTTCCAATGTGTTCACTGAAAGGGGAAGGTCACTTTGGGATGCTGCTGCACATTTCTATAAACCTTGCAAACTTCTCATCACTCTGATGCCTCAGACTGACTCATCTTCCTACTTCAGTTCCTCTTTCTGCACAGAAGCTGAGTGACTTCAAGGGTTCACTGACACATTACACTATCATATATCTCTCTTCTTAATTTGCTTCCTTCCTTCTCCCTCCTCTAATGGATGCAGAATTTTGCTTTTTTCTCTTCTCTAATCCCTTCATTTGTCACAGTGACCCAGCCTTATTGTTCTTCCCCGCTTTGTAACTTCTGTATCCAGTTGACTTTTCCCCTCAATTTACAAGCATGTTTGCTGTTTCCATACCCATTATTTCATTGCCTCTTTCCTTTTGTCACATTCCTCTTTCACCTTTCACTCCTGAGATACTTAAATACACTGTTGACACCAGCTATCAAGAATCCCTTTTTTATGGCTCAGCCTCAACTCCTCCTTACCTAGCTGCTGCTTTTCTTGCCCACATGATCTGGTCAGCACTTATCAACCTCTAATGGCTGCCTAATAATTTTGATTTTATAATGTGAACTCCACTTTCTTGTACTTTAACATTGTATCAGCTTCTCTGGTTTCTGTGATTTTTATTTTCTTTTTCTCTTTACTCTCATATTATCCCTGAGCACAGCCATCTAACCCTTCTTGTTTTTGCATGGAGTCACCTCTCCTTCTACAACACAACCCAGGGTAACATGAGATCAGAAATGCAGATATCCATCCTGCCATCACCTCAGGGTCCTGTGTATACTTCATTTGTGTCTCCTAGGCAAATTCATATCTTGGCCAACTTGTCAGTGATTCTTAGCCATGAACTGAAGTATAAGAAAATCTAAAAAGAGTTCCCGACCCCTCCTTTCCACAGGCCCTTTCCCTTTTGTTGATCATTATAACTCACCAGTTCACTTGCTGTTCAGGTTGATAGAACCCTGTCTCATCTTGAATTCTGTATACACAACAGAATTCTGTAGAGCTACTTTGTGTATCATTTTTGAGTTATAATCTTTCCTGTATGGCTACTGTCGTGCTACTAAAGTGCACTTTCACATTCTCATTTCCATCTTGCTTAACTGTAATATCATTTATTCTGGCTTTGAAAAATAAAGCCTGTACCTTCACAGCCATCCCAAACAGTGCAGGAACATATTCCTAGCCAAGCACTCCAACTACACCAGCTTTTTCACTTTGTAAACTTCTATGGACTCCTTCCTCTATCACAAAAGTCATAAGCTAAATTTCCTCCTTCACTTTCAAGCTACTTCATTACCTCTTCCCTAAGATCTTTCATTACCTACTGAAAGACTACTTCCAGTCCCTGTTGGGCTTATGACCTCTCCTGCCATCATTTATTTATCGTGGTTTTTTGAATTAATAACTATCTTTCCACTTGTTTTCCTGATGTTCCTTATGCCATCTTCCCCATATACTTTATATTCTTCTCAGCAGCAATATAACCAAAAAAAGTCATAAGTTAAGATGACAAAATATCATCTTCCTGTTTCATCAGTCTCTCAGGTAGCCGCAATTTCTCATCTGCAGCCTCTAGTCTACACTAAATAGAAAATTCCTTAAAGAAAGACATCAGGGGTTTTTGTGTTTCTATAGCTCCAAACACAATGTGAACTGATCAGAGATGAAGACTCCTAATTGGTACAATAATACAAATAAATGGTAGTAGCAACATCAGTACAGTAAGAGGTCACTGAAGTTCTTCTCTGCCAACATCTGGGTGAAAAAAGCACCATCAGGGATCAGCACTATGTTCAGTATGAAAGTGCAAGTACAATCATCTGTGTTGGAAGGAATATCTGGACTGCAAATATATTGCATACTTTAAAATATCTGATGATTCACTGAATTCGGAGGGATAAAAATGAAATTAATCCACTGAGCCTTGTCTCAACCTCCTCTCTTTGCAAGTATGAGAACTTTATATTAGTCTGTGCGTGGGCCAGGACCCCAAAGCCACAGGGCTGTTCGCACACAGAACCAGATGGGGAATACAATCTTAGCTATGTCTGGGTCTATCCTGAGCAGCACTACAAGCCGTGTTTCCAAAAGTGACTCTCAAAAATAGTGTGTCAAGAAAAGAAAAAAAAAGAAAAGAAATTCTGTACTAAGTACAGATCATTTTGCATACCATCTGCAGAGTGCTAATTATACACACCACAATTAGTCGTCAGTGTAAGATATTTCAGAATTGTATCTGTAAGCCATCTGCCAGCTATCTTACTCACATTCTTTAGATCATCAGAATGAAACCTTACACATTTTTTCCTTAGGTAACTATCTGCAATATGCAAAAGCAGTTGTATGGGAATGACTTTCTAAAAAATGGCTTCTTAACATGTAAGTGAGGTTAAGTGAACTCCAAATGAATTACTTTTGTTTTTAAATGTCATATTTTTTATGGTTTTTGATACTTCATTCAGCTATTAGGCAAGAATTTCAATAGGTGCTTTATGCTACTTTTTTCTATGTCTTTTATGTGATCTTTGGTAGAAAGAGTAAGGAATTCATGTGTTAAAAAAAAAGTACCATTAGCAATTGCATTATGCAAAAAAATGTATTTTATATTCCCCTAACCCAAATCTTTGCATTTTGTACTTGTTTAATATGAAAGAGTTTTATAGTTTTGGGTTTTTTTGGGTTGGTTGGTTTGGGTTTGTTTTTTTTTAATGCAGGTGCATAGCATTATTCCTTCTTGAGGAAACAGTTTCTTTGCAAAATTTTTCCTCCTTTCTTTTTTAATAACTCAACTACTATAAAAGGTATAATCTTACTGCACAATCGGTTACATTTTCAGTAGAGGAAACAACACTGAAAGGAGAGGAGGAGTTAAGAAAGAACATTCACAAATAAACAGCAAGCACCAACTGAAAAAGCGAAACACATTCAATTCAGTATCCATCACGCAACTTCCCAATATGAATAGAATGACATAGCACAAATGATCAAAAGAGAACCTCGTAAAAAAATATGTCTTTTATTCAAACACATGCATAAGACTTGAAGAGCTACACTCAGCTCTGAACTGCATAAGAGATTCCTGGAATCACATTGTGCATATTGTTTCAGAGGGAAAGAAAACCAAAGAACCAAAAAGTCCCACCTCAAAGCCACACAAATAGTTCTTTATCTCAGCCTTTGTTTGCCTGACTGCTAAAACCATGCTTTATAAAAACCTGCACTACATCTTATTTAAGATGTACATAGCACTCATGACATCAGTGCCTTAGATAGATCATGAGTCACTGCTACTACTATAAAATACATAGGGAACAAATCAATTTTGACCATACCATTAATCCTGCTGTTGTTAAATTTGCTAAGCATCATGAGACCTATGATCACAGTTGCTTGTTGCTGCTGAATTTAAAGCATGAACTCCAA